>JAYMTA010000279.1:0-32463 GCA_036897625.1 Pelargonium cotyledonis | reverse complement strand
CATGGGTTAAATTTTGAACTTTTCCGTTAAATCAAACAGATGATAGATGTGTAAATAGCTTTGGTATTTCTAAAACTACGTTTTAAAACTTAGGTATATCATGTGTTATGAGACCGAAAATTAAGCTCTCATCTGTCATTAACTCTTTAATTAATAAATAGCTTTGCATAATATTTACAAGCTTTATTTATTGAACAATTATTTATTTATTTATATTATTTATTATTATGGTAAAAATTGGAGAGTTACAGTTATTAGTTAGAGTTGCAGCTTGTACCGTTCGTAACTTTGTATCATATATCGTCTGAGGAGCGTGAGAGACACACAGATCCAAAACGGCGACGTTTCAGTTTTTAGCTCCTCATTACCGCCGTCAGATCTCCTCTCCGACTTTCTCGGATCCGACACTCTGGTCCGAATCAGGTACAGACCCACCTCACTTCTGTTCCTTAAAACCTCGAATTTCCCTTCAAAAATCAAACTTGCATTCCCTTTCTGTTGTGTTGTTGAAGATCAGTCTCCAGTGGCTTTAACGGTCGTTTTTTTTATATTATCAATTTAGTTCATATCATGCGTGTTTAGCTAATAGAATTGTGATTTAGCTATGTTGCAATCTCTGTTTGGATGCTGGGAAAGTGGAGGAATTTTTTTGACCAATGTTGGATATTGTATCTGGTTCTAGTTTTCTCGGAAAATATGAAAACTTGCTCTGTTAAGTGTTAACAAACCCCACTTCGTTAAAATATGTGTTTGGTTCCGGATCTCAGAATGCAACTACATCTGATGGTGTCAGTGTCGGTAGAGTAGTAAAAAAGGGAACTTGAGGAAATTAAGGTATGTTTGATTGAATTAGGTGTCTTGTCAAGTTTTGCGTCTGTTTGGATGCTGAGAAAGTGAAGGAAAATTTTGGGCATGTTTTAATTTTCTATTAACTAAGCTACTCAGTCACATTGAGCATTCAGTTGAGCTTGAATTAAGAAATGCTTAATTCTATGAAAAAGCTTCTTTGTTCCAATACGCAAGAATATCTTGCGAATAGTGTAATATGATTTGAATTTAGATGTATGTTGCTCGACTTTTGAAGCTTTGCAATAGATTCAAATTTGTTCGTTTATATATGTTTTATGAAATAAGGCACAATAGTGTAATATGATTTGAATGTAGATCCAACTACAAGTTTAGTGAATTGAAAATTTGAAACCCATTGTCAGCTTATAGGTTACAACAAGACCATTGTTTGGATCATTTAATGTTGCTGTATGTGCTGCTGACATAGTATTCTTTTCATTCATGTCCCGTTCCCTATGAAATCGCTACATAGCGGAGAAAGATTGCTATTCCCTCGTGTTTTATAACTTTTACATTGATTATCGAATATCGCTTCTCTGGTTTTCAGGTTCTTAGTAAGAGAAATGTTTACAATCTGGAGATAGCATGCTGTTGGCTGTATGAAACCAACTGTTTTCTCAGGATTTTGCCTGCAGCTGACTTTGGAATGGCACTGATGAAATCCACTTTTCGTATTTTCTTGTACGGCGCTACCTGAAAGTTCCATAGATAAATCAGAACTGCCAAGGAATCAAAGAAGAACAAAGGAAGGTTTTGGACAAACCTGGCTGGCAACAAATTGAATGACTTGGTCTTCTGTGAGCTCACAACCGCCTTTCCTCACCAGGTACGCCATTGGTATCTGTCCCGCTGCTTCATCTTCAATCCTGCAAGATTCTATTAATGTTACAATTTAGGACATTAACAGAAAAAAAAACAATGTTCGAGGTTTTTGGCAGCTCACGGTACGACTGCTGCATCAAGAATATGTGGATGACTCAAGAGTATAGCTTCTAGCTCAGCTGGAGCAACCTGCACAAAGTTTTGGGTAATGAAGTGTTTGGTTTTGGATTTGGTAATACAAAATTTGCAATTTTGGTTATGGAAATGCTGAGATACCTGATACCCATTGTGTTTTATGAGCTCCTTTATGCGATCAATGATATAAATGAACCCTTCGTGATCAAAATAACATAGATCACCAGTTTTGAGCCACCCGTCCGAGTCAATAGTAGCAGATGTTGCTTCCTCATTTCCTAAATACCCTTTCATCACTGTTGGGCTCTTGAGCCACAGCTCTCCTGCGGCTCCAGGTGCTTGAGCCATCCCCGTTTCAGCATCCACCACTTTAGCACAAAAACCCGGACTCAGCCTTCCACTCGAGCCAAAACGCTTCTTGGCTTCGTCGTGTGAGACGAAATATGTGGCTGCGCCACAGCTTTCTGTTAGCCCATACCCGGGCCTGAGCTCCACCCATGGAAACTTCTCTTTGAACGCATCGGCTAGCTCTTTGCTCAATGGTGCAGCTCCCGATCCCACCCTCCTCAACGATGACACGTCCGAGTCTTTGGTTGTGTTCTTCACTAGCCCGAGGATCACTGGAGGCACTGCTGGTATGTTATTCACTTTGTGAGTCTTGACTGCATCAAGCATGCCTTGGAAGTCATATCTGGGCATCACAACAATGGTGACTCCCGAAGAAAACAGTCCCAGCGCGAAGAACGCCAAGCCATAGATGTGGAACATGGGAATGAAGCACAAGAAGACATCGTTTTGAGACGATGTCACATCCACAGACCATCTCATAAGTGTCATGACAGCTATGAAGTTTGAGTGAGTCAATACCACACCTTTGCTTATCCCAGTAGTACCCGAAGAGTACAAAATTGCTGCCGTGTCTGACTGATTAGGCCTATCTTGTGTCAATGGCTCCACCGGGTCGCAACAATCTATCAGTTCTTGAACAGACAGAGACTCATCAGATGGATCAGAAGGACGAGTTGTGCGAAGAGTAGGCACACCAGTTGGGATCAGCTTGTGCATCTCCTCTGGCGCTGAGATAGCGAGCGTAGCACCCGAGTCGCTCACTTGCTTCTCTATTTCCTTACCAGTGTTGAGAGGATTGGCAGTTGTGAGGACAGCACCAACAGAGAAAACAGCTAGTGAAATGGTCGGGTAGAGGAGCGAGTTTGGGGACAAAACGAAGACCACATCGCCTTTCCTTACCCCAAGAGCATGGTACAGGCCATAGGCGAGGGAGTGGATTGATCTCTGGAGCTGAGCATAGGTGACTCTCTGTTTAGTAGCCGAATCAATGAGAGCAACCCGGGACTCAGCTTCGTGATGCTGAGGGAACTGTGATAGCACAAATGTGGCAGTGTCAAGGTCTGGTCTGGTTGGGATCTTGTGTGTGTCACCAAGTTGGACCAGGGAGTGATACTCGCCTGTCCGGTGCAAGCCACTGGCCTCGTGCAACACCTCCGGGGACTGGCCGGGTTCTTCCTTCCCGGGGACACTCCATCCTTCTTCAGCTGATGACATTGTCAATGTGTGGATTGATGTGTACTGTAAGGCCTGCAGTGTGAATATAAATATAGGTGCATTGTTGCCGGCTAGGAGGCGATGCCACCAAGATTAAGGTACGGTGTTATCCAAGGAGAATATCCATTGTTCATATGTTAAACAATGAAGTGGTTGTCGGGTGAAAGTACAAAGACGGGTCAATAGGCCTGAAAGACTCGTCTTATACAACAAGTGACTACAGACTTCACACTATGAATTTTGCTTGGTCGTGGCTCGTAAAGAGCCTAGAACAAAGTGGATCTAGTTTTTTTATTTGGGCATCTAAATGGCTCACTCTTGCTTTGCTTTGTTGTAGTTTATGGAGAATCCATAAAAGGAGACAGAGACCACCTTCCTTGGGGTCAAGTGTTTGTTGTGTTGTCAACACATTCGGTTCCTAGAAAATTCTCACCAATTATTATTATGTAAAGACACACAATATCATGTCACAATCTCTCTCACAAATCTCAATAACTCCACATAAAGCAAGGGCTCATTTTCTTTTCAGTTTTGGAAGTTTAATAATGTTATTATTTATTTTAAAAGAAAATAAGTTAATGATAAATTATGAACAAACCATTGCAACAGACCAATTGGTTAGCAATTGATCACAAAAATATAGTATGTATCCATCCACACATCTACATATATTATTATAGTTTTGCATTGAAAATTGATAGTGATTTTTACATGTTGATTAATAAAGAAGGAGTTGAATTCGTAGATTCGACTCCGTTAAAAATATTGTTTACGATAAATATTTTACTATATAATCTAGAAATACATGAATGATTTGATTATAAAAAATAAAATAAATGTAGCAATAAACCTCAACCATTAGTTGAGACTCAAAACACTATTAAAAAAAAAACTATCATATTCAATAGATGTAAATATAGTGAGATGAAAGTAGAATATTAACATCAAGTTCTTTTGACTCAGATTTAATATTTGATAATTTAGTTTAAGAGAAAAAAATGACACCCAAATTGTGCGCTAACGACAATATTTACTTATAAATAGTGGTGTAGTTTAACAGTTGACAACACAAGCTGCGTAAGTGGGTAAAAAACGTTTATGTTCGATCCCTACTCAACACACTTATGGAGAAAGATGATGTTTAACTGTGACTTACACTCGAATGCAGATTAGTCTAGGTGTCGTAAAATGTCTTAAAACTATTTTTCGTGAATTTGCGGATCCGTTAAAGAACGTTTTGGTTTAGACAAAAACACCACAATAACCATGAGATGAGTGGCTAATGTTAAGATGAAATCAAATAAATAACCAATGAGAGCACAAGTCACAAAACAAAGTTAATCATACGTGACTTATCTCGAACCATTCACAATTTCATATGTCAAAATTCATTCAATCATTCGACCAAACAAACAAACAAAATCAATAACACTCATCTTAAAAAGAATGTATTTTTCATTTTTGACAAAAAAATTAGATAAAATCAACAGTGTTAAACATTTTCTCACGTATCATCGACAATTCGAGCGTTACTAATTTTCCGTAGAAATTCATTAGAAAAAATGTGTTCAAGAATTGAGGATGAGGTAGTGTTGACAAGTGTCCCATGCATGGCCTCATACCTGTATTTCAAATCTTCTCCTTCGTCCCACTCTCATCTTCTCTATACACTCACTATCACTCCAGACCCATAACTTCCATTCTCATTTCTCACCTCTCTCTATCTCTAAAAACAGAGCCTTTCCTTTGTTTCTGTGCTGCCATGGCTCTAGCAGAGCTTGCACCTTCCTCTTCCTACACCAAAACCCACCTCCCTTCTTCTTCCCACTTCCACTACCTATCCACCCGTTTCGCCACGCGCCGCCGCGTCGCCGCCCGACCACTCCCTCGGGACCGGAACTTCAGAATCTGCTGCTCTGCCCAAGCAAGGTCAGTTTTTTATGCTTCTTTTTCTGTGAATCACCACTTGCTCTTGCTCATTCTCGTGCTGTAATGTAAAGAGACCTAATGGGTTTGTTTTGTTTTTTTTGCTTTGATTCTCAGTGAAGTTCAGGCCCCGATCGCAGTGCAAGCTGAAGAGCCAAAGGGCAAGCCTGATTGCTTCGGTGTCTTCTGCCTCACCTATGATCTTAAAGCTGTAAGATTTTCTATATTTGCTTCAGATTTAGTTTTGTTACCTATGAAGCTCATTATTGAGATTTGAGTTTATTGCTGTTTGGTTACTTGTAATGGTAATTGTTTTTCTTGGCTTGTTCATTAGATATTTCATCTACATTTTGGTATCATTTTGTGGTGTGATTTCTATTTTTGGTCATTTGTGATAAAAGAGAATGGGTTTAAGGTTTTCTTTGAGGTTATATGGTAAGTTTGATTTGAACTTGAGTTATTATGCTTAATTGGTTAACGTTTCTCTTCGTCAACCAATGTCAGCTAGATATTGGGTTATGCCATATTTGGGTGCTGTTTTTTGAATTTTGTTTTGAGTAGCTTTTTATCTCACTTCATTGCCATGAATGGAGCTAATGAAGATGGTGATACCTATCTTAATTCATCTAGTAAAATGTGGAACAGGGAATTTGAGGGACTAGTTAGTGATCTCAAAGTTCCAATTGGTTTATTTCATTCCATGATCCTTAGAGAGAGAGATGCATAACTCGGTGGCTGGTTGATGGCTCATTATTTAATATTTTCTCTGTTTACTTCTTAATTCTGATAAATATTTGTTTTACACAGGAAGAAGAAACAAAATCTTGGAAAAAATTAATCAATATTGCAGTTTCTGGTGCGGCTGGAATGATATCCAATCACCTACTATTCAAAGTAAGAATTCTCAGATTTTACTTTAGGAATATTTGTCCTTGTTGATTCCCTTGAACTCTTGTTTTTGGTGTAATATGTGCTAATTGTGGATATAATACTTGGCAATTCAGCTTTGGATACATTATAGGTGTTTAGGGAACTTCTGTGTACAAATTAGGATAAAGTTTGTTCTATCAAAGTCATAGTATAGCATGGTTAAATTGCTATGTAGTATGTACTCCCTCTGTCTCAAAACGTGCGTCCATTTTGAGATGACATGAACGACAACATGTCTCCTGAACATAGTTTGTTTCATGAACAAACAAGAATTAGCTGACATTTGAGTCTAAGATCACCCCAGTTCAACTTCATGTATTGGTAGAATTAAAATTGGTGGGGAGTTCGATGGCATGTTTGTATAAGATGATAAAACAATAGAGTTATGTTCATAAGTTTGATTGTGCTCTTAATTCTCAAAAGAACTCAACCTCCCCTTCTTTACTGAGTTTGTTGTTTACAGCAGGAATCTGACTTGTTTTTTTATGCCAGCTCGCATCTGGTCAGGTTTTTGGGTCAGATCAACCTATTGCATTGAAACTATTGGGATCTGAAAGGTCATTCCAAGCTCTTGAAGGTACAGTTCTTGAGCAGGAAACTATTGTTGATAATTTTGTATCTTTACTTTCGTTTTTAATCTGCAGTCTAGTTATATAACTTCTTTCAGCTAAGCAATACAAAAGTCAAGAAACCGACTAAAACTTCACAAAACTATGAAAAATACCTTTCGTCGGTATCAATGTATTCACAAAAGTGTCCATGTCAAAAATGGAGAAACCATACATATCTTATGTATGCTCCAGCTTATGTGCAGACTTGAATATATGTAAACAAGTTTTGCTTAGCCATGTTAATATGTTATATACTTTTATTTCAAATTTGAATTTAAAGATTGTACTTTTAAACGTTTTGCTGATAGCCTTGTATAGCGTAAATATAAAATGACAAAGATGTAAAGAAGAATTAGAAAGTTTTATTTTGCCAATTTTTATAGTTTTAATAATAGTATAACAGGTTTCTATCTTCATGCTTCTTATTTTGTGGATTGATATATGCAGGGGTCGCAATGGAATTGGAGGATTCCTTGTTTCCGTTGTTGAGAGAGGTCAAAATTGGCATTGATCCTTATGAGGTGTTCCAAGATGCAGATTGGGCTCTCCTGATAGGAGCAAAGCCTCGAGGACCTGGAATGGAACGGGCTGACCTGCTAGACATAAATGGCCAGATTTTTGCTGAGCAGGTTCACCTCACATTTCCATATTGGCATTATGTTACTCTCTTGTGAAGTAATACCATATGCCAATTCATTCAATTTTTTGTTTAATACTAATTAACTTCCCTCGTACATGAAAGCCTCTCTCAAGACCCCCCAATGGTAGGATCGTCAGTTCGCCCTTTTAACATTTTTATTTTTAACATTGTAGGGAAAAGCTCTAAATTCTGTGGCATCTCGAAATGTGAAAGTGATTGTGGTTGGCAACCCCTGTAACACCAAGTCAGTTACATTAAGTTCCTTAATGTGTTACTGTCTAAAATCCCATCCCCGTATTGCGCCTGTCATCGGCTCATTGCTGATTAGGAATTTCTTCTTTTCTGCAGTGCATTAATTTGTTTGAAAAATGCTCCCAGCATACCTGCAAAGAACTTTCATGCTTTGACTCGATTAGATGAAAACCGAGCAAAATGTCAGGTATAAACACTTTAACAACATTACTCACTTCCATGGCATGCCATTACGGTGATGACTTGGAATAACATAGTGGCTAATGTTTGTGCAGCTAGCTCTCAAAGCCGGAGTTTTCTACGACAAAGTTTCAAATGCAACCATATGGGGAAACCACTCTACCACTCAGGTCAGTGAAGTGAAGTGAACGTACATAGACTAAGCTTCTCCAGTTCATGTGGCTGTAACTTTGAATGAAATTTCCTCCAGGTTCCCGACTTTCTAAATGCTAAAATTAATGGCGTGCCTGTCAAAGAGGTTATCAAGGATCAAAAGTGGTTAGAGGAGGAATTCACAGAGAAGGTCCAAACGGTAAGATCTCGTTATAGAATATTCATATTCTCCACCAAATCAACAGTCTGCGAACCATCTTAGATCTTGTCTTGATCACTTATGAGAACAACTTGAACTTGCAGAGAGGCGGGGAGGTGATAAAGAAATGGGGAAGATCGTCGGCTGCATCAACTGCTGTGTCAATTGCTGATGCCATAAGGTCTCTTGTAACTCCAACCCCTGAGGGTGATTGGTTTTCTTCTGGGGTAAGTTTATGTTTGTTGATCATACATCTTATAAAACATATCAAGTTTGCAATACTACACGCTTTGGATCTTATGTCACTATTTTTCTTGCTCTTCACTACTCTTAAAACCATTGCTAGAATACTCTATCACTATGCTTAGAGTTAAAGAGGAGAAATCCAATGTGGTCATTGTAATCGATACAATTGTATATTTGTTTTAGATTACTCCAAAATGTTTCATCTGAGTTCATGTTGTATGTGAGATTTGACAAAATATTTCGTGTTTATTTTACTAAGAACAATACCCAATTTATTGTACAAGATATTAAATCTAGATAATAACAAGATCCCTAAAAATGTGCTAATCAATCTTCTATTTCCTCATTTCCAGCCAATCTAACATTGTGAATGTAGGTTTACACCACAGGGAATCCTTATGGCATAGCTGAGGACATCGTCTTCAGCATGCCATGCATATCAAAAGTAAGCTCAACTTATCATATTTTCTATCATTGTTTTCAATGAAATCGTGTTTGTTTTAAGGCCACCTCTCATAAATGATCCCCGTTACTCCAGGGAGACGGTGATTACGAACTTGTCAAGGATATACAATTTGATGATTACCTCCTCAAGCGAATAACCAAGGTAAGCCTTTTTTCTATAAATGGGTGAATACACATGTAAACATTTGGAGCACTATGAATCCATTTTTCTCCATGCTTATAGTATGAACAAATATTGAACGCATCCACTGGAAATGATCTAACATACTACGACAAAACAAGTTTCTAGACAAACTTGGCGGTGACTAAATATCTTTCAGTAAAATTTGAAACCTTCTATGTGTATAATCTTTCTCCACCGAGTGGTTCATGATTGTTTCTTGTCTTATTATTTCTTTCCATGCTATCTTAGACCTACCTCCTCACTGTATAGTTTCTCCCAACTGAATGCTCTAATTTCCTCATTCACTACATTGCACAACCGCCTTTTCCTCAACTACGATTGAATCTACCTATGACCCAAGCTCTTGCCCAGATAGCTTCATTCCAAATTATGTCCTTATCACTACAACTAATTCACCTAAACACTCATCTTTGCTCTTTAATCGTACACGTTTGTAACCTCTTCAAATCCCCAAACTTTTGGTGCCATAGAGTATGTTTGAAATAAAGTAGACATCATGTTGTAGAAGAAAAGAACTTCATAACTGTCGAACATAACGAAAATGGTTAGTGCGTTGGAATGGATATGGCCATGGGTATCTACAACGATATGCTTTATCACCTAAGCTGCGTACCCATCTAAACAATTCTTTTGATTGACCTCACTGCTTTGCTCCAGACTGAAGCTGAGCTACTGGCTGAGAAAAGATGTGTAGCCCACCTTACTGGAGAGGTAGATATCATCCTATTACCGTGCTATTGCTCATTATGTAGATGCCGCCTTATCTTATATGCTCTCATGTCTTTTGCAGGGCATTGCTTACTGTGATCTACCTGAGGACACTATGCTTCCCGGTGAAATGTAATGGTGCGAAAGTGCCTCCAAAGAAGTTGTCCAATGGCTAGCAAATGAGTTGTTAAGTTATATTGAAAATGTGAAATTAGAACCATTGATTCTGTAGTTTATAAAGTGTGCAAATAATGTAGGAGGTTCAATTCATATGTAGAGATCTGATAAATTTTGAGATAATGGTTTATAGTGATCTCTAAAAACTTGAAGCTTGTATCTTGATGTCTATTTGCTCTGATCTGGTTGTTTATGATATAATGTATTACTTTTAATAATAAGAAAATAAACTTTTTATTGTTTTTATCTATAAACACACAAGAACATGCAACAATGAGGGTGAGTTAAAAGCATGAGGCTTCATGTATGTGCAAACTAATTTGATTGTTAATCACGAACCCTAAGACCATCATAAGGTGTGCTCTTAAAATTACTCAGCAAATAGTCTAAAATTATGTGCAAACTAACCTGAGGACACCCTTACAAGTTAACACATTGCCAAGAACATCAAATGCAAATAAGAGCCCAACTTCAATCAACAAGTATGTCATTAAAACAACACCCCAAGAACCATCACAACGAAAATCGTGAAAAACACGGCCAATAGTAAGTTAGCTTTATAGAGTTACAATGAGAATGTTGTCAAGTGTGAATATAGGATACCAAGTATCAGTTTGGCATTCCATGCGATTAACGATTAAACAAATAACAAATCTATAACAGTCTGCCCTAAGTTCAGACTAGTCTCCAGAAATACTGTTTAGTGTGTCATATCCAACCATACTCTATGGCTGGCTAATTTACCTGGTATAGATATATGAACCTATTTTGAAACTGACCGAAAGAATAATTAAAAGCCAAATAAACATCAAGTATAAGCAGCCCCTTGGCACCAGAGTCGACCCTGTCTTGGCTGAGAATATGCTAGATATTGGCATCAAGAAGGCTGGCGAGACATCACCCTGGAGGTCAAAAGAGACAATAATGTTCAAGTTCCCGTTTTTAACAAATGGCCAGTCCATTCCATAGCCGGTTAAAGTCACGTTTCTTATTTGGATCATCCCAGCAGTAACATGAACTGAACTGGAGGCTTGTCCTGCCTGATTGAACCGAAGAGCCGCATCCTTTGAAGGGAACTTTGACGCAAATGTTGGAGGAGCAGGCATGCTGCCCAACATTTGACTTGCACGTTTGATGAACGGATACTTTATATCTGTACCATAAATGAAGAATCAGGGACTTAGTCCAGATCAATTTGTGATAAAACAAAATACAGAAGGGGAGCTAATGGTGTAACGCCAAATTAACTCAATCTTACCAGATTCAAATTTCAGAGCTTCTGGATTCTGCATTGATGATGAGGATGCATCATTGTGACCATGTGCTTCAGCAAGATGTTGGCATCCTGAAGACTCTGGCTCATCCACCCAATTCCCATCCTGGTCAAAAATGATTTTCATCTTTGTTCATATCAATAGTAGTAAACTAACTTACAGCAAAAACTCAATATCCCACGTGAAAAATGCATGCAGATAAGTTCAAAGATCTTACTGTTTGGGTCAAGGCTGCTTGGTCAATCACAGAGTTTTCATTATCTGTCAACTGAGATGGATTAACAGTAATTTTGTCATCCGTTGCATCGAAGTATGCAAGACAATCATCAAGCATGCCAAAACCAGCGGGATCCGACACAATGGTGTCTGAAAGATCATTAGTCTCTAAGAACAATCCATCCATGGATGTCAAATTATTATCAGAAGTGTCCAAGTACGGTTCATCAAGCAAGTAATCAACATCTACAGAATCCACAATGTCGCTAGATTCCACAAAATACTCTTCTTTAACTGCTTTTTTATACTGCTCTGGTAAATCAACAAACTTCGTGTCATCTCTCAGCTCCGAACCACATTGAATTTCACCATTGACGATCACAGGCTTCTGTTTATATTCAAAATATTCCTCAGAGTTCTCAACATAGTTGCTTGTTTCCCCATGATAAAATTTCAAGGGCTGGGGAGCATTGTCAGAGGGAAATCCTGCGCCAAGATTCTGAAGAAGAAACATGTTTTTCGGAAACTTAAATATGCATTAATGATTACATCAATCATTGAAGACAAGAAAATTTTCACCAAAAGCTGGGAAGACAATGAACAGAAACCTCCAATTACTCAAGACATGAGAGCAACAATAACACAAGACTAACATGACTGAAACTTATAAAAATTCGACCCCATCAATGATTGACCACCATAACAATACCATGAACAAAACATAGATTTTTTCTAGAGATTTTTACATCAAAAAAATCTATAAGTCGGACATAAACTAATGAGATTAAAACTTCCTTCAGACTCTGGCCCAACCCTCTGCATCAGCTCTTCTCCTTATAAAACTGCTGGCCAAGAGGATCTCCCTATATCGTCAATCGTTATGTCAGCAAGTCTCTCTCTGTCCCACAGTTGCTACTAGCTTAACGGCTACAGGTTGATACACATTTTCTAACATGCAAAGATGATACCATTCACGAGTTGGCAGTGCATACTCAACACTCTCAGTTAGGAACATGGCCAAGAAAAGAAAAAAAAAACATGTAATTTTCTGCCAAGGCAAGGAGGCACATTAGTCGCTCTCATATTAGAGTTGTTGGATCCATCAGAGAGAAGGACAGTAATCCAATCAGGACCTAACTAGAGACTCGAAGAAATTCTTTTGTGAAGAATGCTAATAATATACTCCTTCCATCCAAAAATAAGTGTCTTGTATTCCTTTTGGGGGGAAAATGAGAAGTTAGTATTAGATATTTTCGCTTACACCCTCTAACAAACTCAAGGGGTTCTACCTAACTTACTATCAAAATATTACTGATAATTCGTGATAAGTGTCAAGATTGGATTTTTTTCTCTTATACCCTGTTAGACATTCAAGGGGATCTACCTAACTTAATATAAGAATATTACTGATAATTTGTGTATAACCAACTTTTTATAACAAAAGAGGACATTCATTTTGGGACAGAGAAAGTATTAATTTTACACCAAGACAAATTTATGAAATTATATTTCATCCATCCAAAATTTGAAGCTTTTGGGCAAGGTGATTTTGTTCAAGAATCTAAAATACTAAATACCATAACAATCTGTTCTATCATTGGTTGAAAGCAAAAAATGCTTATTAGAAGAAAATATACAAAAGAAGAGGATAAAATTGGTCCTGAATCCCTAGAATCAGAATGATCTTATTCTTAAGATGATTTCATATCACTACCAATACAATACGCATGACCATTGTTGCTACTGGCATCCATAAAAAGATGGCTGGATTTTTTCAATGGGATATTATTTGAAGAGCTTTGAATAAAACTACAATATCAGGCAGTTTTCATTGAATCTGATCAACCTTGTAGTCCCATTACTTTAAAAAACAAACATAATTGAGGGCTTTGCATGCATTGCCAAGCATACAAAGACAAAATACAGACCCTAACTAAATTGGCAAGTAGCACCTAACAAGTTCACTAAATCATTTTCATTTCAACTTTCTACCTGCCTAATCAGAGAGAGATCTCTATCAAGCTTAAAGTTCAAACTTCAATCCAGATAGCAAGTACACTGATTCCTAAGCTATTAAATTATTTCTTCAATGCATTCTCATGTTCCATCAGTTAATAGCAAACGGAGGGATCAACCCCAATTTTAATAACATAGTTCATGATTAAACTAACCAAATATTAACAAACAAAAGGGAGAGAAAAGAATAAGCAAATAAAGCACAAACCTGATCAATATCATTGACCTCAGCATACACATCATGGCCCTCGGCATCATCATATATAAACTCATCAGGTGGCATCTCTTGCCCATGCACAAAAGCCACTTCATCATCTTCCCATTCTTCATCAACAAAGGGTGCCCCATAATGCTCTCCATTTTTGGGGCCAGAGCCACTCTTCTGAAAAATCCTGCAAAGCACAAAAGCATCCTTCCCACCAAAACAAACAAAAACCACAGCCAGCAACAAATCAATTTCCACACCTATAAAATACCAACAACAGAATCACAACTGAACCACAATCTTACTTGAGCAATTCCAGCTTCCTCCAGCTCCTCATCAGCAAGTCGGTACTCATGCATAACCCAATTGGACCGCTCGCCTTTCGGAGCTCGACCCCTATGGAAAACAAGAGTCTTTTTCATCCCAACAATCCTCGAATTGTGACTCACCGGCCGATCCTTTCCTGTGGTCTTCCAGTACCCTTTCTCAGTGGCCCGGTTGGTCCTCGACCCATTACCGTACTTCTTGTCCAGACCACTAAAAAAGTACCATTCCAAGTCTCGGGTTTTCAGCTTCGCCATACCTAACAAAACCAACAAATTCAAACCAAAAACCCTAAAAAAAACACTCAACATCCATACACAGATACACTCATAAGGCTGACCTGGGAGATCCCACGGTTCGATCTTGTAGATGTCAACCTCGGAAATTGGATCAAACCGGAAGGGCTTTCCGGAGACCTTGCGCCTGAGGTAGTACCGAACAAGCTCTTCATCGGTGGGGTGGAATCGGAACCCGGGAGCGAGTGAAGTCGACGAGTCACGGCCCATTAATAACCAAAAATACGACACATTTTACCGGTCGGGTCAATGAAGTGAAATCAAGGGTTGAGAGAGGATGCGAATTGCGAAATTGGGGAATAGTGTTAGGATTTTGAATCAGTATCGGAATCGGAGAATTGGAATTGGCAGTCGGAGAAGGAGACGAGGGCCATTGGGGTTTTGGTCTGAAAGGTCTTTTTGGTGTGTGGGTTTCATTTTGCCAGGAATGTTTCGATTACCGGCTGGGGATTTACTGCGAGTCACCGACACACACGTCGCGACACGTGGGGAATCGCGAGCTGCTGCGGTGCTGGCATTCTCGAGACACTGACCTACTAGCTTCGCCTAATTCTAATATTGTATTCCAGAAGGTTCTTCTTTGGTAAAATATTCAATTTTAGACCCACAATAGGTATTGAGTTTTTGTATTTCGACTCAAAATAGCCTCTGAATTTTATTGTTTTGATTTCGTTTGATTCATAATTTTTTTTAATTCAAAATAGTTTTTAAACTTTTAAATATTGATGCAGATATTTGAACTTTTGAAAGTACATGCATCAAATTGGGTCAATATTTGAAAGTTCAATAATTATTTTCAGTCAATATTTAAATGTTTATCGACTATTTTAGATAAAAAAAAGTTCATGACCAAATTAGATAGAAACACTAAAGTTGATGGACTATTTTGAGTTTTTTACTTCATTTGTTTTTGTCCTGCACCCCTAATTAGAGTAGTCATTGTAAAACGCTTACTTTTCTTGAGCTACCAACTCTGAGATTCGATTGATAAAAAAAACAAATTTTTTTCTGAACCTTTGAATTTTTTATATTTTTTTATGCATACTAATGTGACCGACTTAGGAGAGCTTATTCACTAAATGAAGTGTCTTTTCGAAACCTAGACTGAAGCATCACTTTTGTAATAGTTTGAAATCAAAGGGAAACAGATTAAAAAAGTCAACAACCATTGGGGGTGAACGGACTCAAGCGATTCCTCTAAGGTATTAAGTTTGTGTCTCTTTAATCTTTTTTAAAGATAATTTGAGTCTTTTTTAAATGTTGCTGGTATTACCTATAAAAAAAAAATTGAAAACCAATCCCTCTTAAAATATTTTAATGAAATGACTAAGCTTATTTTTGCCTAAAAATACTAAAGCATAACCACAGAGTTGTCACCAACCATGCCTAGTTGCCTAAGGACAAAAACTAGCATCGAACTTCAAAACTCACAACAACCTGTCCAAGAGACAAAAACTAGCATCACACCTAACCCTATCTGAATGACAAGAAGTAGAATTGTAGTTAAGAGCCACATAAAAAAGTTTAGATTAGAAGAAAAAAGATGTCAAAACATACACAACAAACAGGTTTTAAGTTCTGTCGACAAGTTCATACGATGACTAATACGATAAAGAACAAAGAGATTACACTTGTAGCGTCTTACACTAAGCGCCTTGGATGCACCTCCTCAGATCGGCGTTTTCGTTGCTCAGGGACTCGATTCGGGATTGAAGGATACTGATCATTGCTTGTGCGCTCATCATTTCAAGCTTCAGTGTCTCCCTATCGATGGAGCTCCTGTGGATCTCGTTTTGCAAGTTGTTAATGTATTTGAAGCAGCAAGAAGGCAATGCAGCATTCAGATTAGCCATCTCGGTTGTAGGCTGAGGAGCTGCTTTCACTTTGGGCTCGATAGGTTCCAATAAAGATAGCTCCATAAGTGCCGAAGGAAGATTTGTACCTCTCGTTGTTGTCATTGTTGTCGCTGTTGTTGCAGTTGTTGTTGTAGATGAGGTATGATCCTGCGTTGTTGTTCTAGTTGAATTGTCTGAACCATTTGAATGGTTTGAATCCAAATCGTTTTGCCTTCTCCTTTTGTATTGAATAATTGGGAAGGGTGCTTCCCGGTTAACCACACAAAGCTCTGGACCGTCATCCAATCTCTCGCTCTTGCAAACTGCGAGAAGATTTCGAGTTTGTATAGGAAGCTCAGTATTACTATATGGAGCCTCCTCGATGGACTGAGCATCCTACAAAGATATAAACAACATTTAGAACCCAAGATTGCTCATTTATTCAATGCTTAAATAAACATCGCGCAGAAATGTAGAAGTTAACAACCGAGACAATCTTACACTCAATAAGCAATGCCAACCTGAAAGGCAAATTCTTCGAACACATAACAAGTAGCATCTACTCAGTTTACAATTAATGCCACAATATGGCTTTGATAAGAATTTGTTTCCAAAATAAATCAGTCCATAGCATTTGGATCAATCAAGTGGAAATTAAACTGTTAGGGCGATTGACACCCCTCTCCTGTGATGGGCCTCGCACCAGCACAACAGCACAAGACAACAAACAGTCAATAAGCTTTGACCTAAAGCGCAGATCAGGGCTATGGCGAGGATAGAGAAATAGTAATACGAGGTATCACTATGAATATAAACAGAGGGAACACAAATCCTTAGAACTCTAAGAATATTGAAAAATAGTGTCTGACTTGGGCGTCGTAGGGCTTCCACTAGCTGAAGCCTTGTTTTGTAGAGAACATGAGATGAGGAGTGGAAGATAGAAGATCACAAGGAGGTTGGGCAAATAGCGTGGAGTAACATTGGGTGAACCCAACTATAGTAATTCTCTCAACTATGTTCTTCTATTCTATTCTACAATCAATGAAGATCAACTTTCGCATGTTAGGTTACAAGCTTCAAATATAAGGTCCAACTTCAGCAAAAGCAAGAAAATTTCAACCACTTACCATTATCAGAAACTAATGAAAACTAAATAGGAGAACAAATAAGCGGCAAAATAGGCGTCACTAGAACTGAAATTTCCTTACCACTCATCAGAAGTTCAATTATATGAAAGAGACTGAAAACAATCAAAACATCAAAGCAAGCCATAAAAGGTAACGCTTTTACCCGAAAGCAACAAAAAAATGCAAAGTAATGAAAATTGCAAAGAAAACATAGAAAGTAACTGAAGATACGACTCATAATTATTACATCATTAATGCATTATTTGGTTTACAGCCATCCAGGTATTTTGCAGGTATGCCTTTGATTTATAGTATTTCCCGCGCATGCAAGTGAACGTGTACACGGAAGCATGCATGCATGCCTGCATGCACACACGTAGACATAGAGAGAAAGCGGGCTATAGACATGTAGACCAACACAAAGGCAAAACCTGACCGACTATTAACATGCTGAAAAAGACCAAGTAAAACCAAATTTATGACATAAAATTACAAGGAATATCTCTAGGGCGATCAGGTTCCAGATCCTTACAAAGACAGTCAAAGCATCTGATACCATATGAATCACCCGTTCCTTTCGCAAGAACATAACTACACGATTACACTTCTGAATGATTATATAGAAAGAAGATGCAAGGCAAAAAGTATATTACAGCAGTCCAATTGGTGTCACTAATCAAGTCTAGGAATGGAATAGGTATACAAGAAGAAAGTGATTTCAGGCACCAGCTCACCATGTAAGACTAATACAAAAACACAAGGGAAGTGCAACTTTGGGAGACTATAGCTACAATACCATTGGCAAGACATATTTGGAATTACTTGCATTGCACCCAATCAAAAACTTGAAGGAAACAAGGGAAGGGATCACCTTTAAACACTGCAATGATGATGCTATGACATTGTGATCAATGTATGCTTCAATAACGTGCACAGTTGCACTGCACTTACTCGTTCATGTCTAAGCAAACTGTTAAATGTACAAGACTATCTCATTGACCGTGAAGGATTCACAACGATTAGGCTAACCGGTCCCTCAAATCACGATTTTCAATAACCACGGCATATACAAATAAGGAACACACGTTATCTCCTCTTTTAGCTTCATGAATGCAGAAGGAACACAAAATATAGTAAGAAAATGCAAGCCATCCGTTAAAAAAAATATTTATAGCTAGCATCCAACTCCTTTATTACTTCAAGTTCTTCCTATTTGCTACTTGCTATAACGTAATGCAATTTACATAATGAGATGTAGGAGATGCCCAGTGAATATGAAACACAGTTAATTGTTTATATGTTGACTGAATTATCATTTAATGTATTCGAGGTCCATTACCAATTTAGTATGATGGTGATCATTATTTGCACTACATGGTAACATATCATTATCATATCGAAGTTCTATGCTTTTATTAACACAATGATATGTATACAATTATAAATGTATTGACCACGTGATGAGACATGACTAACTGAAACAAAACCAAAAGGAAAAAAGGATCTGAACTCAGAAAAATTACAGACCTGTTGAGCATCATTCGCTTCAAAACAAGCATCATCACCAGGCATTGTTTCTTCTACCGGCTCTTCTCCTGGGACCAAAGCTGCTGTATCATCCTCCCACTCCTCTTCAACAAATGGAGCATATCGGCTCCCATTTGGTGGTCCTAAACCACTCTTTTGAAACACTCTACAAAGGACATAAGCTTCCTACTCAATCAACCAAGAACAAGATACAATTAGCAACTGTCAGATAATCACACCTAAAACAAAACTATAATTGGATAAGAAGCTACAGAAATGCAAAAGGTAGAAGGAAACCAATTGAGCCTGTTCGACTATTTGGCTTTGCATTGTCAGTTTTCAGTTCATTATTGTTTCAAAATCAAAATGACATTAGAGACATCATTTGAAATAAATTCTTGTCAAGTACTCCTCAACAACCAACCAACTGAACCGCTGATACGACATACGTTACCTGCAAAACTCCTGTTCTTGTATGTAATGTAATATCATTGGAATGAAGTTTCAATAATCTTGTCCAACATTTCATAAGAGACAAAGAGCACTAACTTGATTTTCTTAAATCCCTTCTATAGCTCCACAGCAACCAAATAGATAAATAAATCAAAATGAGCACATAATCTACAATCACAGAACTAGAGATTGACCTGAGTTGCCCCAGCTTTCTCCAACTCTTCATCGACTAGCCTGTACTCATGCATAACCCAATCAGTCCGTTTCCCATCTGGAGCCCGACCACTATGAAACACAAGAGTCTTCTTCATGCCAAAGGTCCGATTATCATGCCGGACTGTCCTGTCCTTCCCTGTTGCTTTCCAGTACCCCTTACCTGTAGCCCTATTCATCCTTGCTCCATTACCATATTTCCTATCCAATGCACTGAAGAAGTACCACTCCTGGTCTCTACTCTTCAACCTCGACTTACCTACCATTCACAGAGAAGCATAAGCAAACCAAAAAGAAAAGCAAAAATCTAACACCCTCACCCCAACTTAAAAATACTTATAACTTTGCTCCAATTAAACAATCCAGAGCACTAAACAAGTACCAGTCTATATCCCAGCTCCTGGCGTCTACTCTTCAGCCTAAACTTACTATCATTTGAAGAGAAACATAAACACACAATTTCACTCCATTTTAACAATCCAATGCACTAAACAGGTACAAGGATATATCCCAGCTGGTCACTCTCTTGTCTTGCTACTCAATCCTTTGGATTTTGGTTCATCACTTCACTCTCATCCCACTTAATTAATTTTTTCAAAAACAAAATCCCCTAAAAAAAATTTGAAGGCCAAACAAAAACACCCACGAAAATGTTTGCTTTATTCCCTTAGGTCGCAAGGAAATGAAAATCAAACATAAAACCACACACAAAAAAAATATTTGAAGAAAAATATAAAACTCATTCCTTTTCATTTTATTTTTGTTTCAATTAGCCTAAACCCAGCACAATCTTAACAACAAATAAAAAATAAACCAAACCCACAATGAGATACAGTAAAAGAAATAGGGGAAATTTTACAAGGAAGCTCCCAAGGCTCGGATTTGTAGATGTCGACTTCGGAAATGGCGTTGAAACGGAAGGTCTTGCCACAGACCTTGCGCTTGAGGTAGTAGCTAACCAGCTCCTCGTCCGTCGGATGGAACCTGAAACCCGGAGCCAGCGCCGTCGCCGACGACGCCTCGCGACCCATTTCGCACAAACGCTCGCTGAGTACTGGGTCTGTGGTAGATTTCGATTTTGGTGGGAAAAATTAGCTACAACTAGGGTTTCTTCGATGACAAGGAATGGTTGGTTTTGTGAATTTTCATGGTGTGGTTTTGTTTTTTCTCAACAGCTAAAAAAGAAAATTGAAAGAAAACCCAAAAATACAAGAAACAAAATATCCACTGTGTACTTGAAATTGCCCACAGAAATTCATAAAAGAAATTTAAAAGGTCAGAACTTAGGACAAAACAAAATGAATTTTGGACATTAATTCAGTCAAATCTCAACAAGGTAGAGAGAAAAAAAAATCATAAATTGAATGTGTTCTCTAAAAAAAAAGAAAATATTTTCATTTGGGTTCAATGAATTATTGCACTTGCTCCCAAAAAATAGAAGGAAAGTTTTGAGGGCATGTTTTTAATGTACGTTAGTGGTGAAAGCTTGACCCGGAAGGCAAGTAAGGGGTGGTACCTTGGGGTCAAAAGGGTCATTTCAGGAGTAAATGTGGATAATTAAAAAAATAGGTTAATTGGGTGTATGTTTTCAAGGCTTCTTCAAGCCCAAGGCAGCTATAAAAATTTGGTAAAGTTGGTGTGATCAGTGAGTGAGTGGTGGAAGTGACTTTTGGAGTTTATTTAGGAGAGAGAGAGAGAGAGAGAGAGAGATGATGATGACTTGCTTGCTTTTGGATGCTCTGAAGCCAAACACCAGAAGTTCTGATGACTGACCATTTGAAGTAATGAGGTGGGGCCCACACCTCCGAAAAACACGGGATAATGTTAATGGGCTCATGGCTTCTTTTGGGCTTAGGGTTTTGGCCCAACTTGGTGAAAAATACATGGATACTAACAATGAAAAAAACGTGCTTTTCCATCATAACAGTGAGTTCTTTGTTTTCTTTGTCGTGATGGCGAGATTGGTTTTTTTAGTTGTTTTGCGCGGAGTGTTGTGCGGCGGTGGTTGCCTCCAATTGGGAGGTGGAGGCGACAGTTAGCATCACAGTAGAGTTTAAGTCTGAGGAAGTGGATCACTTGTTTCAGATCGAAGGAGAAGCTTTTTGTGCCAGTGCCTTTGATTTAGTCATCAGAGACATCCGACTCATCTCAATAGTGGAGTCGGATGGGTTGCGGCCAACGTTTCTTGGTCAATTCATGGGGGAGGGTTGCGGCCAACGTTTCTTGGTCAATTCATGGGGGAGGGTTTACCCGGTGCCCACGGTACTTTTGTTTTCTGCATTAGTTTTCGTTGTATTAGATTTTAGTTTCGGTTTATTTTCGACTTGGATTTTAGTTGTTTGAACTTTTGCTTTTGTTAATTTATACTGTTGCGTTTGTCCCTAATGAAACTTCTTTAGTTTCCCCTTAAAAAAAAAACAATGAAATCAACATTTAATTTTGATAAGCAAGCAGTACTTTGTATTAACGTACCCAAAATAAGAGAATACAAGTACATAGAGTTAACCCAACATGAAACTAAAGTTTTTGATCCGTAAAACGTCTTCCAGGAACATTCAATCAAAAGTTTGATACATGCATAATGCAAACTTTGCTCACAAAATGGTGGGAGATGCTTCAAATAATCAGTGCAGATAAATTACCCGCAATTTTACACAAATATAGTGACAGGAAAAACAATGACAGACATATATATCCATTCAACAATGTCGCCTCTATAAGCCCATCTACACAAAAGGGCTTCGCTCTTATAGGATGATATTCGAAATGAATGACAATTCCTTGACCGAAGGATGGTATTTCCATGTTTCAAAAAAGCTCAAAGACAAATGATTCACATAGAGAGTTGCAGATCAAAAATTACATGAAGTCGTAGTCATCAAGAGCATCATACTGGCCGCCAACCACCATATCATCATCTGGCTTATCCACCTGAAGCTGTTTCTTCTTTGCACCTGCACAAGATGGGAAAAAAGCGTTTGAGAACCACCATCAATATAATACACGAGTTCCAAGCTCCCAGGGAACAGCAGGAAATCATAACATTAACACAAGAAAAATCATGTCACAGCCCCAACCAGTATAAGTTAATGTTATTTGCACTGAGACCAAGCCCAGGATGGCTAGCACAGGTATACTCGCGCAAATTATCTGAATCATAGCATAGCATATACGTATGCAAATTAGTAAACAATAAATACAAAATCGTACCTGTCTTCTTTTTGCCTGCATTGGCTTCCTTCTCCAATTTTATCTTTTCATTTGAAATTGCCGTGACAGAAGACGAAACCTCTTTCGCATCTGCTCCTTTCATTGCTGTCATTGACAATCTCATCACTGCTTTCAATAATCCAATATAGTGAAAACTTTTCTGCATAAACCGTACATGTAGAGTTAAAGAAAAAGTCATTTATGTCCCTGCAAACTCTGATAGACAAAACACATAATTCAACAAACCTCATAAGGGCGAAGTTTATGAGAAATGAACTCTGCATATTCCATGAAGTCACTTTCAGATTTGGGAATAAAACTATCAAGGGTCTTCTCGTCACCTTTCTTAGCAAAAAGTTCGGCGGTAGCTCTGTAATCAGCTTCTTCCACTAGCCTGTGACAAAAAGCAATATCATAGAACCTTTAATACCAAAACATGCCAAAATGGAAAAAGTGAAAGTCATGTTGAACCACTTATAAAACAAAATGAATAGGTGCATTATTGTATCTGAAAATTGAAGAAATTTGATCTTTGGTAAACCATGATCAGTGAACATCATGATACAATAATTCTATCCTAACCCATATGTCCTCTTGTTGACAAACTCAAGAGATTCTAACTAACTCATCATGGAGATATTGGTACTTGGTAATTCATGCTTAACTAACTAACAAAAAAGGAAAAGAAGATAGACACTCATTTTGAGACAAGTTACACAGAAACAGAAAGTGAACACACATTTTAGGACAGAAAAGGAGTAATAGTATGAGTAAAATGGCCTAGTAAGATGACTTTTAGTTTTCTTCATCTTAAGAAAAGAAAAGGCATAACATTAACAGGCTAAATCAACCTGACAAACAAGCCTAAAAGAATTGGAACCAAATGCAAAAGGATCTACAAGTAGATCTATGTCTACCATGCCATTAGGGAGACAATATTGCACAAATATGTTTTACAATTCATTAAACAATCTTCGTTCACAGAATAGGGTTATCAGTTCAACCAATCACCACCAATATATGTGTGAAACTATATTATTCAAAGAACTCCCTATAATACATCACATTTGAAAATAAACACAAAAAAAATTCACCTTTGTTGATGTAGTTTCTCAGCAACTGGATCTAGTGGCACTTCATTTGCAACTTCAACAGTTTTCCCTTTCTTTTCAGTAGCTGCTGCAGCTTTCTTGGGAGCCTTTTCAGCAGGAGGTTTAGGTGCCTGGTCTCATCTTACAACAAAATGACATAAGAGCATGAATGGAGACAATATTGAGATACAACATTTTAATCTAATTATTAGAGCAACAGCAACTGCATTGCCACATCATCAGACACTAATTTACAGTATCACAAGTGCCCAACAAGCTGCCAAGTTAACATGAAATTTGCTAAACAATTTATAGTACATGCATGTTTGAACATTCATTGAAATTTAAAGCCAAAATATAACCCCAGTTCATCATTATGGATGTCTACTGCCTAGTAAGAAATTGTTCTTACTCCCGACACACTGTTATAATGTAGTTCATCACTTATTTATCTCCATGTTGGTTGGACTAGCTAGTTTCTTCTAAAGAAACTTTGTTTGAACAAAACAACCCCAACAAACTTCGATTGAACATGTTAACCCACAGGTCAAATTTAACATAATGATCATCTAACAATTAAAGGCATTCAGAAGATCACCTCTACTAATTTTGATATGGCAATTTTTTATAAGTGCATGCAGCTCTAGTTTCAACATGACACTCAGTACTTAATTTATGTGCTAAAATACAGACATTGGGTCAAAAGACTCAAAAATACAGTGTATCGCCATTACACTCGTCAATGCAGTTTCCGTGACGGAAAGGAAAGGAATGAGACAAACAAGCTTGACGCAAAATCTAGTTATTAGTATTCCTTTAGATCCAAAGGAAATTACAATTAATCTACAATCACTTATGTGGAACCTCCACCAAGATCAGGCACAGGCTACTTCAGAGAGAGGCAAAGACGAGCGACATCCAAACTCAGTAAGATTTAAGCCATAAGAATTACGATTCTTGTATAATGAACCTATCATCAATTTTGTACATTATCTTCATTGTGATATGATATAAGGAAAAAAAAAAACATGAATAGTAAACAAGCAATATTTATTTGAATGCAAACAGCCCTTATATTTTCTCCAAGATCACATGACCAAGAAACTAGACATCACTCCACCTAACAGAATTCATTCACAAATTCTCAAAAAACAGACAGAAAATGACATGCACAAGATGGCATATCCATACCTCTGCAAACTACTAGAAGTCGAACAATAACATCATTACAATAGTTCATGAATGAATAGACATACAACATACCTGGAATCTTGAGTTAACACCTTATTCAATTAATACACTAAATTAGACTGTATTTATGTATGTTAGAATCTAAGCTGTGTAATATTCATGACTGATAAAACTGATAACATATATCGCACACCCTACTGTAATAGAACAAAGGTTGAGTAGAATATCACTTGAAGTCATACCAGTGCAGGTGCAGGTTCATCGTCATCCTCCCACGACTCCTTCACATCATTATCATCCGCATCTTCATCATCCCACAAACCTTTCGGTTGGTCTTTCAAAGAAAGTGGTGGAATTTGCTCATCCTCTGAAACAATTACAATTAAATTCAAAAACCCAAAAACACATATCAAAGTGCAAGAAAATAAGCAATTGCAAACAACAGCTAAACCCAAATCTGAAGACCCCATTGCAAAAAGGAAAGAAAAAAATAGTTCATCAGAATGAGAACCAAATAATAATAAAAAAACACCAAACCAAATCAATTCCAAATTGCTCCTTTAACTCAAAACACCATCTCCAAGTCAAAGAACAAAGGTATACAAACGCCATGACCAAATTATTGGGACTTGTGGGGTGTGGTTTAGGGTGACGCTCCTTTTGGTAGTGAGAAACATTGTTAATTCGAGTATGATGTTTCATTGCTAAAAAAAAAAAGAAGATAATTTCAACAACAAAATCAATGCCCCAATTACCCATAAGAACTCAAACTCAAACCAACCCAAAAATCAAAATTTCTTCACTTCAAAAAAATTGTACAAAAAATCAAGCAATTAGCCGAATCATTACAACAACAAAAACATGGTCCACCAATTTGTTGATAGAGATAAAGGAAAAAAATCTAGTCTTACCCCAATCCTCCATTGTACTTGAGTTTCCTACAATCGAGTTAAGACAACAAAGCTCTTGCTAAGCGAACAATCAATCGGTATTCGAACAAACCAACACAAAAAGTGCCTCCACAGAAGAAAAAAAAATAAAATCCAAGTGATTACGGATTGTGATAAGGACCAGAGCGGAAGACAAATCCTGAAGCGAACACACGTAAAGTAGTTAATTTGAATTCCGGAGAAGAAACCAATTGATCGGAGGACGTGAAAGTCAAATCTTACCGATAATCGGAGAGTGAGGTTTTGGGTTTTGCTTAAGCAGCTTAAAAACCCTAGCTTTTTTATCAACTGGAAAAATGATGAAAACAATAGACGTTGTTTGTTTATTTATTTATTTATTCATTTATTTATGGATTTGTCAACTTATTAGACTGACACGTCATTCGTCAGTTGTCATTTTGTCTGATTATAATGGTTTAAATTCAATTTATTTGTGCAATATAAAAAAGTTTGTATTTTAATATTCACCAAAATAATCACAATAATTTGTTTAATTTTTTTTAGGGTAACTCATTTTATTTATCACGACCTCTCGTGTGTATTTTGACCCGTCATCCCAAAAAGACGAAAGTAACTTATATTATTAATTATAAATTAGAACTTAGAAATTTGAGTGCAAATCATTATAGTGGATAAGTGAAAAAACATGTAATAAATTATTGTATAATTGGAGTACAGACTACTAGGACGGTCCAAGTTATAGAACCTAGAAGTCTGCTCTGCCAAATCGCATCATAGGGCTGTCCAAGTCAGCCCACATCGTACCAGCTCGGTGTGACCCATTTTTGATGATTTCCCAAACCGTTGTTTAGCCCTCCCGCGGAAAATTATAGTATGTATATTAGCTCCACCCAACTCTACACTTGTTTCTCTCATTGCTTCCATCTTCTTCATAACCATTGCTCGTTCTCTTTTTGTGGTTTGAAATGCTTCCACTTCTCTCTCATCTCTCTAGTTCTTTTATCTAAGCATGGGCCTTGGGCCGTCGCCCATGCTTAGGGTCGGGCTTGGACACGGCCCATGTCACACCCGTATTAGAAAGTAGTGAGCAAAGTTGGACAAGGTTGACACAACTTGCCCACTAACTCCATGTCACAGTTTCAGCAAGTAATGTGATTCAGTTCATATGGTTTCTGACCGAATTCTGATTTGTGTGACCTTATTTCGAAAAGTCCTCTAAATATGTTGTGAAGACTCCAAATTCAAGTGAAATCATTAAGACAAAATGTTGCATTAAGTTCCAAAGGTCAAAATGTCAAAAACTGACATTTTTTTTTCAAGTGACTTTGCTTTACTTCTTTTCGCTTTCTTTGTCTTTATAAAGCTAGAAAACCTCGGAAAATACTAAATATAACATTACATATAAGAAATAAACTAAAACGAGCTAAGATAGGTGAAATTGGGACAAATACATGATATACGAGTTGATAAAAACTATAAAAATGCATCAAATAACGCACGTGTCAGCGTGCCAACCCGCTCACCACGGTTTCCATATATTGAAGCTCACACACTTACTATTCTCAACAATCCAAACTCCCTTGTGTTGTGTAGTGTTGCTCTTGCTATCTGCTGAGCTCCCAACTCTGTGTTTTCTGTCTTGTGTTCTGAAGTGAGCTATTGCTTCTGCTCACTTATCTTTGAAGAGGTACTAAGCTCCTCTATTCATATGTTATAAGAGAGCTTTGGCATGAAGAATACAGCATCCATGGAGGTGGTTGCAGGCAATTTTGACAAGAAGGAGAGACAATCGCAGCTGCAACTGCCATAGTTAATTTTGTAGCAAACCAGCACACCTCTTTCCTTGGTGGTGTAACACATATGTTAGTAACTTACTAACAGAAAAGGTTGAAAACAGAAACATGAAAACCAAAGGATTGATAAGTACATTCTTCAAGTGCATCAATATCCTTTAAATGTTCATCCAATGTGATTGAATTATCTTTTCTTCTTATTCAATCTTGTATACATAGGGAGACACAACTATTCTCGAAGTTAATGAGCTTCTATAGTCATTTAAAACACGACGACGTTTATCAAAAAAAAAAAAAACACGATGCAACAATCACTCTGAGACCAAAAAAAAAAATTTACTTAAGAAGATACTTTTAACTTGCTCAAAGTAAATCATGTAACACAAATAATAGTAACATTTTAATATACCAAAATTTTATTCAAATAATATGAGAATTCTTATCAATGCTTCAAAACAAAGTGTAATGCATTTATTTATTTGGATAACGCTAGTTCTTTTACACTCACTCCATCTCAAAATAAGTGTCATGTTTGAGTTTAATTTTGTACTAAAAATAAATGTCTTGAATACGTAGTATTCAATTTATGCACAAATTATGAACAATGTCCCTACAATAAGTAATATCCCGTGAATACGTTAGAACACATGTCTATAGAGATGAAATAGTAAATATGCAACACTAACTTCTCATTTTTTCTCAAAATAGAAATGAAATCACTTATTTTAATAAGGATGGAGTATTACTTATCAAATAAGTGACTAAAGTTTGATGAGCTAAACAAAAAAGTGCAGTTAGCTCCAACATGTAATGTTGATTTCAAGCTTTATATAAGTTAAAAGGTTTGGAGGCTATTGGCAAATACATCCACTTTACCAGAACCAAAACATATATAGAACCGTAATGCAGAGAAAACGGAAGTACTTGTTTCAAGGCAATTTATCCAACTGCCAAACTGAACCATTTTTGCAACAATATAATACCATATACATTTACAGGAAACTGGTCTAAAATGCAGCTAAAACAGAAGGATTGATTACACTAACTGATGCAATGTTATGCACTGAGCAGTGCCATTTATGCTTCCCTCAACTCAAACTATCTAACATCTTACTACATAATCTATATATATCAGCTAACAAAATTGAACAAGAACAAAAACAATGAACTGAGACAATGCATAAATAAGTATCAGATATTAGAAACAGAACAATTTGTGTTCAGCATACTTGTCTGCAATCAAGTGCCAATCTTGTTTGCCATTTTGTCATTTGTGTACATATTTGGGACTTGATGCAGATTCCCATTAACATACCTCTTTAAGAAGAGGTGCTCTTCAATCGTGAAAAACCAAACAAGCTTGGCGATATCCTCTTGAAGCAGGTTGTTGGCCAAGAGAAGTTTCAAGACATTATACCTTGGAACAACTCTTTTATCAATAGAATATATTAGCAATATCGGACATCTAATTATAGTTACGGGGTTGAACCATATAGTGTTAACATAAAAATCCAACAAACACTTCAGTTTGTCCTCGGACGAGACAAAAGAGAGGGGCGAGCTCCCAAATAGAGACCAAACCTGGTCTTGCGACCACCCAAAACTTTTGAGCACACCGACTTTCTTCTCCCAAATGGAACAACTCATGGAGGCCATCACGGAAACAGCAAGCATAAACTTGTTGGAAGAGAGAGAGTCCACAACATACTGAGTTTTGACAGTTTTGAGAGCACTGCTCATTCTCTCAGAGCTTGATAGCAAGTAATTTGGGCGCGTAACACAGAAATGAGCTACATCATCGACATGAACTCCTTCCTTTACAAAGAGATCGATGTTGGCCTGCAACTTTACCTTCAAATCACAACATAACAGCCATGGGGCGCGCTTCACAGCCACCACGACTCTATCCTCTGTTCCCAGGAATGACCTCAGAAAATGAAGAGAGGGTTTGATGGAATTGCTCAAGCTACACATCAAGATGCGTGGACTGCTGACAATCAGATCGTGCAGATGAGGATCTGCGAAGCCGTTCCCAACGAGAAACTCTAATTTGGGCCGGAGAATTTCATCTGCTTGGCAGTTGGTGAGCAAAATGGGTTGCTTCTGGATCATTTTGGCGATATGGGTACCGTCGAATCCATGAGATCTGAACAAATGAAGCACAGAATCGTACCTCTGGATGTTGTTCTCGTCGAGACGGAGGTTTTTAGAGGCAGCAATGGCGGATGGTAAGGGAACCCCGCATGAGTTCACCAGGTATTGGACAGTGAATGAGGTTGTTGTTGATAATGATGGTGACGACGAAGAAGAAGATAAATGCTTTTGCATCAAAAAGATGAGATTTTTGAAGGCAAATGTAGCCATTGCAGATGCAGAATCGTAAACAAGAAGAAACAAGAAAACAAAGTAGCACAAAACCAAAATGCTTTCGCAGCCTTTAACCTCTTCTAGTCTAGGGCTTCGCCATCTCCTCGGTCCTTTAACCGTTAAATAATGTCGAGAAGCCCGCCGGAGCGGACCCGGATATGGTGGTTGTTGTCGTCGATTCGCCGGATCGTTCATCTGTTTGAGTTTTTATTTTATTTTATTTTATTTTATCTTATCTAATTCAAGTTTAAGGGCTTGTTTGGCTATAAAAAAAAACATAATTTAAGGGTATAATGGTCTTTATGTGTAATGAACTAACAAAGCCATAACAAAACAATCTTTTGACAAATACATGTGGTTATTTAAAAGAAAATGGTAGTTTAAGAGAGTTATTTGCTTTAAGTGTGACCCCATTAAGATTATCTGTAATTTGGCCAGTTGTAAACTAATAAATTGAAGACTAGTTTTGCTAGTGTTGAGTTTTCCATGAGAGAGTGATGAACATACTAAAGTAACAACTTTGGAAACTTAAATGTTTCACATTAAGTATGCAAGAGGTCTAGTTGTCATCTAGTTTTACTAGCCTTGAGTTTTATTATGGTTAACAGCATGCGAATCGAGTGGCCCACGCTTTGTTGAGGTCATTGTCATCTTTGCCGGTCTCAGTTGATTGGGTGGACCGCTCAGATTTGGCTAACCTGGCAATAATTTCATTTATTACATGAGCAACCCAATCAAGTTTTGTATATTTTGTTCAAGCTAAGTTAATCCAATCAAAAGATGGCCCAATATATGAAAGTTCATCAAGAGTCCAACACATGTGCCTGTGAAACAATTCGCAATAGCCCTGAAAATAATCACAACGGCTAAGATCAAAATTAGACATGAATAGGCCAAAATGTAGATTGATCTTTTATCAAATTCAAATATCTTATATCAAAAATCAAAATTTCAAAGTGATATCTCAATATAGCTGTGATTCAACTCCATTAAAACCATACTTCAAAATGAAAAACTATGTCAATTTAGCTATGATTCCACTCAATTGGGTGCATATATGTTTACAAAATCCGATATTTGACAATCAAATTGAAGTGAAGTTCAACTATAGCAAAACCAAAATTCAAATAACAGTTGCAATGCCCTACAAAGCAAATCTGAGTTGATGTCATTTCTGTTTTACCACTTTCACAATGTATATGCTTATGCTTATAGAGTATATTGATACACTCTCTTGTTTCTCCTAAAACATGGTTCTTTTTTCGGAAGGATTGATTACGCTAACTAACTGATAGATACGATGTTACACACTGAGCATTGTTATTTGTGGTGCCCTGAAACTATCTACAATCTTACGACATAAGGTACAAAGTTCAATTGAACAAGAACAAAAACAATGAACTGAGGCAATGCATGAAGAAATATCGGATATTAGAAACAGAACAATCTGTGTGCATTGCATTGCGGTGTTCAACATACTTGCTAGCCGATTTGTCATTTGTGTACATCTCCAACAAATTTGGGACTTGATGCAGATTCCCATTAACATACTTGTTTAAGAAGTGCTTTTCATTAGCCACAAACAGCGGAACAAGCTTGGTGATATCCTCTTGAAGCAAGTTCTTGGCCATGAGAACTTTCAAGACATTATACCGACGAACCCTTCTGACAGTAGAATATGCTAGCAAGGCCGGATTTGTAATGATAGTGTTGGGGTTGAATTTCATAGTATTGATATAAAAATCTAGGGAGCTCTTCGTTTTTTCCTCGGAGGAGGAAAAAGAGAGAGGCGAGTTCCCAAAAAGAGACCAAATCAGGTCCTAAGACCACCCAAAACTTTTAAACACATCTACTTTCTTCTCCCAAATGGAACAACTCATAGAGGCCATGGTGGAAACAGCAAGCATAAACTTGTTGGAAGAGAAAGAGTCCAAGCAATATTGAGCTTTGACAGTTTTGAGAGCACTGCACATTCTCTCAAAGCTTTTCAACAACCTACCAGGATGTGAAACACAGAATTGAGCTACAGCATCAGCACGAACTCCTTCCTTCACAAACAGATCGATATTGGGCTGCAATTTAGCCTTCAAATCACAAAATAACAGCCTCGGCCCGCGATTCACAGCCAGCACGACTCTATCCACTGTTTCGAGGAATGAAGTTAGAAAATGAAGAGAGGGTTTAATGGTATTACTCAAGCTACACGCCAAGATGCGTGGATTGCTGACAATCAGATCGTGCAGATGAGGACCTGCGAAGCCATTCGATCTCAACGAGAAACTCTAACTTGGGCCGGAGATTTTTATCTGCTTGGTACTTGCTGAGCAGAGTGGCTTGCTTCTTGGTCAAATTTGCGGTAGAGGGGGGGGGCACA
>JAYMTA010000278.1:0-32477 GCA_036897625.1 Pelargonium cotyledonis | reverse complement strand
GAAAATATAAATTAAAATCGGTCCGGATCGAAAATAGACCGGACCGGACCGAAATTTCAATAATGTTAGGACCGAAGACTGAACCGATTTTTCCAGTCCGGTCCAATCCCGGTCCGGTCTGGACTGTTTTCCTGTCCAACTCAATTCATGCACAACCCTACTGGCAGTAGTATTGAGGATAATTGAGTTTTTCTCATCTTGAAAATTACCGCTAAAATGAGATTTCCTCACATTGTAAATCAAACACACATGCACTTCCACAATCGATGTAGGACATCTAAACACAATTGAACCATATATTTATATAATTTGTAACTATTTTGCTAATTTTAGGTGCAAAAAGTTAGGAAAATGGCCAAAATGTATGTGTATTTATGGTTCCAACTAATCTCATTAACTATATGAATGATGGTCAACAATTCACTTGAAAATCACATATTCCAATCTCCACATCTTAAAATCTGAACTCTCTCGAAAAAAGTAGAACAAACATCAAGAATTAATGGTGTTTCCTTAAGTTCATGAGGTTTCATTGGATAATTTAGTTTTTATTTTAGGCCATGGTATACACTATACACAAATCCCTAAGTGATGTTAGGTTTGCAATTATTTATTCTAAACATTAATTATGTGATTTATTTTTTTCTTTCCAACCGGTGCATGTATAGAAAACTCTATTAATATAATATTGCATTACTCTTTGTCGTGTTGCCCTAATTAATTAATGGTAGGAAAAAAATCAAAATTAGTAGTTGAACTATACAGTTCGTGCTATTTTAATTCATCAACCATCAAACAAGTCAAACTGGACATATTATATGTATTATAACATGTCCAACTTTTTTAAAAAATCATTCAAGCGTAATTGTGCTAGATTATGACGCACATATACAATATGTATGGTTGCTCCTTTACAAATAACAAAATCAAAATTAGTTGTGAAAGATTTGCATCTTCTTCTTCATATTTGTAATCTTTAGAATATTTGGAACCAAAAGATTTTTTTTTATCGGCGGGCGGTACCTGTTATTTATAAAACTCAAAGGTAAGAAATAAAAGTACAAATAAAGTGCAGCCCCGAAACCGTCATGCTAAACAAGAGGATGGATTCGAGACCTACGACGAGAGAGAAAACGAAATACAAAAGGATCTTTTGAAACAAGTAATCAAACAGTAAGCAAAACTTTTGATGCGAAGAATGACATCCGGCACACTCGGGAACTTATGATTGAACACCAAATCGTTGCGTGCAAGCCAAATGAACCACAATGAAACAATAGGAATGGAACTCCATATTTTGTTACCGAGTTTGGAACCTGAGAAACACAAACTCCACCCGAAAAGGAGCATGGAGCAGCTAGATGGGAGGCAAGTCTGGACGTTCCACCAGTCGAGAATACCCGCCCAAACTTGTGAGGCCCACCAACAGAGAAGGAGAAGATGAGAGCAGCTATCCGTTTCTCCGTCACACAACGAGCACACGACGGATGCTCACTTCGACAATACACCGCAAATGGAAATGAAGGCCGAGCAAGGAACACACTCCATGGCGAAGAGCCAAGCAAAGCACTGTAGCTTTAGCGGGATAGCATTTTTCCAAATGGCTTTATAACACGTGAACCGGACCCGTGAACTTTGATAATTGAACGCCTCAAAAGCTTTCTAGGAGATGAATTTACCAGACCTTGAGATGGACCACGTTAGCTGGTTAGGCCAAGAAGATACAGGCGGTGCTGGCGGGAGAGCTGCCAAAAACTCGAAGTAGTTGCCGACTTCCCAGCCCCTCGGAAGGCGGTGAAAGATGGACAGAGGATTTGAGTGAATCCGGCCAAGAATGAAAGCGACAGAGGCGTTTGGGTAAAAGCTCAAAACATACATGCGAGAAAAAAGAAAATTCAAAGCCGTGTCAGAGCACCACAAGTCCGACTAAAACCGAATAGAGAGACCATTCCCAAGCACCCATTTCATTTTCGATTCCCCCATAACATCAAGAAAACCCGGCAAATTGCGCAACTCGATTAACCCACTCATCACGGGCGAGAGATGATTAGAGGAGAGGGATTGCAAGGACCACGACTCCGGCTCCCAACCATACTTAGCGCAAAGGAGTTTTTTCCAAAACGAATCCGATTGAGTAGCGAAACGCCACCACCATTTCGCCATTAAGCTAACATTAGCTAAATGTAATTGACAAATCCAAAGCCCTCCATGCCTCTTATGAGAAGTGACTAATGGCCAACGTATCTTACAAATGCCCCGTCGATCCGAAGAGTTGGACCATAAAAATCTCCTCTCGATTGCCTCTAACTTTGTGATGACTGATTTTGGAGCACGAAAGAGAGACATGTAGAACAAGGGGAGTGAGGAAGGCGCTGCCCGAATTAGAGTGAGATGACCCCCCATTGATATGTACTTAGCTTACCATAGAGCAAGCCGGCTACTATAACGATCAATCATGCCTTGCCATAAGCTTACTCTTCTCGGGTTTACTCCCAACAAAAACCCGAGATATGTGAACGGTAGAGAAGCCACTTGACACCCGAGAGCTGCGGACAGAGTTGAGATCTGGGCCGACTCCATGTTGATACCAATTAACCGAGACTTGCCGTAGTTAATGCACAAACCCGAGGCCAGCTGGAACAAGTGCAGAATTGCCTTCATATTTATAACTAAATTTTCTGATCTTGTCAAGTCTAAAAATAACATGGTGTCATTTGCAAATTGAAGGTGAAAAACCAAAAAATCACCAATCATAATACACGCGATCCGACCATGTGATTCAGCATGTTTGAGGAGCAAATGCAATGCCTCGTCAACAATAATAAACAAGAAAGGTGACAAGGGACAACCTTGCTTGACTCCCCGAGACGATTGAAATTCCTTAGAGGGCGACCCATTAACAAGAACCGAGATATGCGAGGCAAGACAACTTCAAACCCAAAAGCGGAATCGTGATCCGAAACCCATTGAGTTAAGACAAAACTCAATAAATGTCCAATCCAATCTGTTAAATGCCTATTGGAAGTCGAGTTTAAGAATCGCTGCTTGAGTGCGGGAAACCTTTACAGAGTGAATTACTTCCCCGGCTATAAGAACACTGTCCAAAATTTGACGATCTTTGATAAAAGCACACTGAATATCGCTTATGATTGAGCTAATGTACAGCTTTAGCCGGTTAGCCAATAATTTCGTTATGATTTTATACGGAGCCGAAATGAGACTGATTGGATGATAATCATTGAAAGCCTGAGGCGAAGGAATTTTTGGAATAAGTGCTAAAAAAGCTGAACTTAGGCCTTTACCAATGTCCCCGGTAACCATGAAGCATTGTACATAAGCTAGCAGGTCATGCGAAATTAAATCCCAACAATGCTGATAAAAGAGGGGACTAAACCTTTGAGCCGTCAAAACTAAAGACCACACCTCGAATTTACTCAAGGGTCACCGATTTTTTGAGATCAAATTTTGCCGAGTCCGAGAGCTGCTTGAATTCGAGAAAAGGAAGGTTTGTTGATTAGGACAGGAGGAGGTTAACCGTTCTCGAAAAAATGACCGGGTAAGCTCTTTCACAGTAACCAGATTAGTGACCCAAAGCTCCCCATGCTTATTACCTATTAACTTGTTCTTTGCCTAATGAGATGAAGCCAACTTGTGAAAATATCCCCTATTTTGATCCCCCTTGAGCAACCACTTGGTTTTTTATTTTTGCTTCCAATGAGCCGAGAGCTCACTCGACTTACGCTGGAGCTCCACAAGGAGAGATGCACGGAGAGCCAGACCTGCAGCATCTAAAGATCCATTCCCAGACTCAAGATCAAGCTGATCAATGTTGGACTCCAACTGCTTGACTGTCTGTTCCAGGTTCCCAAAAATATGCAGGTACAATTCCTTCAAAATAGATTTAACATGGTGCAACTTGGACCAAAGCCGGAAGCTTGGTTGGCTCGTGATTGAGAAAAAGAGCCAAGCGTCCGAAACTGTCCCAATAAATGACTCATGACCAACCCAAACATTCAAAAAATTAAACGGGCGAGACCCCCAGTCCACAGATTCAAGCGAGAGCAATAGAGGGCAGTGGTCCGAACAACCTCTAGATGGCCCCGAAAGACACAATGAGCCGATAGAGTGGGGCCAATTCGAAGACAATAAAACCCAATCAATACGACTAGCACTTGTATCGGGACCATACCAAGTATACAATCTCCCCATAAGCGGCAAATCAATCACCCCACAGTCACTAATAAACTAATTGAAAAAGGACATAGCCGAGCCCGAAGCGTTACCACTACTACGTTCAAGAGGTGGGCGAATTGAGTTAAAATCACCGACCAACAAACATGAAAGCTGGGCATCTTGAACAACAAAAAGAAGTCGATCCCATGAAACAACCTTGTCACCCTCTGGAATTAGAGTGTAAACAATTACCAGCATACATCTACACTCGAAAACTTTCCAAAAGCCAATGAAAACAATAAAACTTGGGTCAATAGCAGTAGATTAAAAAATAAAAGAGTCCGAGTCTCACATAGAGATCAAGCCCCCAGACCTACCAGACGAGGGGGAGAACCGAAATTGCATTGACGGAATAGACCATAAACTTTTTGCAGTGAAGTTCGAAAGATCCTGTAATTTATTCTCTTGAAAAAAAACCAAACCACACTTCGAATTACGAATAAGAGACCTGAGACGGTCTCTTTTGTGTTGCGCCGAGACACCCCGAATATTCCATGAGAGAAGAGTCATAGCAAGATGACTGTGGGACCGTGAATGATTACGTTCTAGAGCAAGCAACCTCAATGGCACAAAGTTGCTCAATAACCTCTACGTCCGAGCTTCTTGAAATCAGCACCAAGGCTCTTACACACATCAAGAATGGCGGAGCTGGAGTGTGAAGGAGAAGACGGGTCGCAAACACGCTCAAGAGCCGAGGGAGCTGGTGTCTTGAGGCGAATGGCGAAGCTTAGCCTGGCCGGGATCACCACTCTCTTTGGTGGCCGGTAAGCTACCACCAGAGCCGGTATTGAAGGCCGACGATGTGGGACCTTTAGTAGAGGTAGAAGAGAGACCAAATCAATGTTGTTACGGTTATGAGAATGAACAGGAGGTTGATCAGCAAGAGTAGAAGAAAAACGATCAGTTGGGCATTGACCCATGTTATTGCCCCACCCCGAGTGGGTATTATGCACCCCAGATGGATCTGAAGGCCCATGCATATTGTGGTCGATGGAATGATCATCTGGCTCGAAGTTTGCACTGCCGGGCGAATTCTGAGATGAGGGGCGAGAAACAGAACTCACCTAAGCACGGTCGATGAAGGGAAGGAGGTCTGAAGAGCCACACTCCGATAAAGCCACATTAAAAGTCTTCTTGTTTACTTTGACCTGTAATAGGCGCGGGATATGCTCGAAAGAATCGGTGTGAATCAGCACTTGTGCATGGTCCTATGAGGACCCAATATCGAAAGTTGGATGCAACATTCGAAACTCACCATACTGCTTGACAAGACTCCTTACCGTATTCAAATGCCATGCATGGAGTGGAATACCGCAGATATTAACCCAACAAAAATGACCACCCTAACGTTTGAAGCGATTCCAATCATAGAATGCCACAAACCACTGACAGAGCCAAGACCAACCGGAATCCCTCATTGCTTGTAAAACACAATCATCAGCGAAAGAGAGAATGAACATTTGAGGAGCCAAAATGTGAATGCTAATGTGAAGGAAGCCAACTTCTGCAAGTGTATCATGGAGGAAGGTGCCCGAGACGGGGGAACGTGAGACCGCGAGGACGCTCCAGCGGAGTTTATCAGTAATAGCACGCGAGGGGAAGCCAACCGCAATTGGATGCATAGTCGGTTTGGGAGCGTCTGCATTCAATGGAGGAGCGACAGGATTGGGAAGCACAGGAGCATTGCTTGCGCGGGAAGGCTCTGCTGGCTTGACCTGAGAGCGGGAAGGTTTCCCATTACCTGATCGCGGCTGCCGCTTACCGTCCGACGAGAGTCTGCCCTAGAGAACTTTGCCCATTTAACGAACATGCAGTGATCCAGGAGAGACATACCATCGATGATATTAATGGCTTTATCAACATCAGTACGTGATGTAAAGGAGACGAAGCCATAGATGCGACCAAAGCCATTTGGATTACATGGGATATAACAATCAATGACCTGACCGTGCCTATCAAAAACCCTACCTAACCAATCCGTGGTGATCGAATGGAGGAGATTTCCAACGTAAAGAGTATGCTTGACTGAACGTTGAGGATTGTCAGGATGATCACGGCGGGAGGCGGATTGGTCGGCGCGCACCTGAGATCGGCGACGACCCTGTGACAGCGGCGGGTTTTGATTTTTGCGGCGCGGCATGCTAGGGTTTTTACGGATAGAAAATTGAAGAATTTAGAAAAAGAGTATGTTACAATTTAAAAATTGAAGAATTGAAGAATGTATTTTTCAAATATATCGTGTAATTTTTTTTATATAAGCTAAACAAATAAAATATATCAAATCCTGTCAGCTTATATTAGCCCATTTATCTAAAAGCGTCGGGTTGTATCGTGTAATTTTAAAAAAAAATTATTATAAATATATTAGTTAGATCAATTGTTCTTGATAAACATATCGTGCTTGTGTTATGCCAATCAGTTTAATAGTAAGTCAAATTTAAATTAACATGTTTAATGTGATATTATTAATTTTTTAACGTTAGTTTGCTGATAGAATTTTGAAGTACTCCCTCCATCTCAAAATGAGTGTCTTGTTTGTCTAAATTTTTTGTCCAAAAATGAGTGTCTTGTTTCTATTTTTAGCTTATTATATTATTATTTTTTCTATATTACCCTTATCACTTATACACACTAGCAAATCTGCACATGAGTGCACTGAAATATATGTGAAGAAAGTGAGTGTTATATTAAAAATACGCTAAATTATTTTTTAATTTTTAATTTTTTCAAAAAATGAAACAAATCACATGAGGGAGCAGCATTAATTGTCCACATCTTTGAAACCACAAAAACTCGATCCGTTGAATTCAGAAAGTAGGCCCCACGTAAAATTGCCACAAACAAAAGCACATACAAAAATAAAACGAGGCTCACGCGCTGGTGGCAGAGTGGAAGATCCTGTACATGCAGTTGCAGAGTAACCCAGAAAAGACCTGCGCTGTGTCCAGTCAGTCTGATTCAAACTCCTTGGGGCCCACCTCAGTTACTCACGACTACTTCGAGTCGGTTTCGTCATTTTGCGAGTGACTAACACGACCCTAAATGCGCGTGTGGTTACTCCAGACTCTAATTTTCCTTAAACCTTTTTTTCATCTTCTTCCAGCTGACGACCATTAATCTGGTGCTTTCGTTTCAGACCTGTTTCTGTCCAGTTCTCGATCGCACACCGTTGGTTTCTTTCTTTTTCTGGATATTTGGTATATTTGAGTTTCACCTTCATTTTCATGTAAGCCACCTAAATAGTAAGTGTTTTCAAAGAATTGTTAATGAACTTTTTTTTTATGTGTACTACTTATTATTATTTCGCTTTAATGGCTACTATATGTCTATATCTAAGTTTTATTTGTCTGAACCAGGTTCTTGAGCGGGCATACAAACTCGCGGTTAGAACCTTTAAAGTGTTACAACCACATTTAGACTAATCTTCATTTGAGCTGGATAGGACTACAAGGGAGGCAAAACTCATTACTAAGTTTTAACGCATCCGCATTACCTAGGACTCGAACTCGAGATCTCAGATTAAGCTGGAGCAACTCTTTACCAGTTGACCCACACATTTGGTCGTATCTTTTTTTGGAACTTTCGAGTTTTTGAGTTGCTGGGTTGATAGAAGAGAAAATGTAAAGAAACTTGTGATCCGTGACATAAATTTTTGTTACAATAACAAAATATAATTTGTAACAAAACTGTAGTAAAATATTTATACTATTATTTGGGTTGTCACATATGTGTGTCTGCGACATAAATTTTTGTCATAAATATGTGATATAAACTATGTTTTCTGTTACAAACCGTGACGTAAATTTATTTTAGCAACTTTTCATCACAATTTGCAATTTTGTAATGAAAGTGTTATACCTATTGTTGTGTATTTCAGTTGATAAAAAAATTATGAAACTTTTTCTTGGTAGAAAAAATTTATATTTTTAAGTGTGATTATTTATGTCGGTTTAAGTTATAAATAGTATTGAAATTAGGTAAGACATAATTAATTATATAAATATTTATTAAAGCAGCATTCATTTTTGTCTTACTCTATCTTCATCAATGCATAAAGTGTTTATTTATTTATTTTTTTCGGTTTATAGCATGAGGTTCCAGAGCGGGTCCGCGCACTCGCGGTTAGCCACACCCGGACTAATCCCCACTCGCCTCACTGTCAGCGCACTAAGCGGTAGGGGGCTGGCCCATGAGTTTTTTCGCCCCATTGTCAGTGTACTAAGCGGTAGGGAGCTGACCCATAAGTTTTTTCCATTCATAAGAGCTGAGATTCGAACTCTCAACCTCTTGCTTAAGGGACGTAGTGCTGAACCAACTACGTCAACCCATTGGGTTAAAGTGTTTATTTATTTATTTATTATTATTTAGGGTAAAATGTATATTAGTTGACTGATATAAGGTTATATCAATTGCAACTTAACAAAGCCAATGAGGTGATGACACTTCATTTAAAATCACTTATACCCACCCAAGTAAATTTGTGGGAGCGGAGCGACCCGCCTGGATTCATAGTTTTAAATGAGGTGTCATCACCTGATTAGTTTAACTGATGTACCTTTATATCAGTTAACTGATATATATTATACTATATTATTTAACTTTAGTTTCTTCGGTTATGTTTTACGTGTCTTTTTTTATATATACAAAAACGTGTCAAAATTCTTTCTTGCAACAGACTAAGGAATCTTACAAGGCGTATATACACAAGCTTGAACAAGGAAGCTAAGTTATCTAGATCGCAGAACGTTTCCGTATGGGGAACGGAAACGGAAACGTGGAACGTTAGTATTTTAGAGTTTGGAACGTTCGGGGTAGACTTCTTTCGAACGTTTTTTCGAAACGTGAAATATTTATTTAGTAATATAAATTTTATGAGATAAAATAATCGACAAAAAACTATTAGTAATAACATAGTTTTTTATTAGTAATAACATAGTTAAATTCAAAGTTCAAATTGCATAAATTCTTTCATCCATAACATATATTAAGAAAAAAACTTTGTTTTGGAGATCAATACCTAGTTATAGTTTTCTGGTAACATAACAAGGAACCAGTAGAGTTCAGGAATATACTTACTATCATCCAACAACGATCCTATAAATCAACAAGTGGGTGAAATAAAAAGTCAGCATATGACCACTAGGTTGTGCCATAACTAGGGTAGTCAGTAGTAACAAACTATAGTCAAGAACAACCACGCGTAAAATGTGTATAATTGAGGAGATGTATGTGTAATTGTCCGTATTCTCTATTCCCTCGACAACTTCTAATTTGCTATCTCTAGCAACATAGAACACCACAAAACCTATATTACCTAAAAATACTAGCTTTAATTCAAATTTATCTTTATCTAATTGTGAGGCGGAGGAATTCAATTGTAAAATTGTCTAACACAGTTATAAGAGACCGAAAGACTAACGTAAAACCAAATTTCATAACATAGAGGAAGAATGAAAGGAAAATCTCCTAGTAACAAATGTATTTCTTTAGGTAATTGATAAGAAGGCAAACTAAGGAGGTGAGATGTTTGTTTGGACCTCTAGATGTTTGTCTGGTCTGGAAGTTCCAGTTCTCTGGGCTGTAACTTTTGTGTTTCTTTAATAATAATCTTCGAATTGTTACGCTAAAAAAAAAAAGGGCCAACTAAAAAGGTGAGATGTAATTTATAAGAAGGCAACCACTTTGATGCAGTTAGATGCACCAAAGGTATTATATGTGATATGCGCATATAGTTGGAGAAAATTTGAGGCAGTATATATACAAGTCTAACTTTTTTTTTTTATTAACTACTCACACTGTCTTAAAATTAGTGTCATTATTTTTATTTTGAGGAGATGGATGGGAATGCGCAGGCGAACATGGTTGGCTTTCTTTGGGCAGAGGATGATGCGGCAATGACAAATGTAATTACGGGTGTGGCTGCACAAAAAAGAAAAAAAAAAACAACTTGCAACAAGCAGACCTTGCGACCCATGTTTGTCAAGACTCATGAGTCGGACAAGTTGGAATTGCCGCGGGAGGGCTCACTTGTGGGCAGTTCTGATCCGGTGCATGCTAGCACAAGGTAGAAAGGTAAGGTGTTAAATCGCTATACATGAGAGGAGGGTATCTGATGCAATACATACCGAAAGGGAGGATTTTTGCAGTGCCTTTGGTTTGATTCAATATGACATCATGTCTCATTTAGCTAATTCTTCTTACCTTTGTTTTACTTATTTTAGATTCAAGGTTATTAGTGTTATTTTCTACTTAGCTAAATCATCTGTTACTTTGGTTTGGATTGGCAATGGGGCGTGATTTCATGTCTGCCTTTTTTCACTAAAGTTTCTATTAATCTGTATTTGAATTAATAGAAACTTTGTGATTCTTTTAAAAAAATTGAATAACATAATATATTGGGTTCATAAATAAAGAATTTTTTTTATCATATAAGAAGAATTTTATAAATAAAATAATCACAATAATTTATAATTCTTATACAACACACCAACTAGCGGAGTTTGTGCTCTGTATGATATAATTGCATTGAATAAGTTGATTCTTTTTACTTTTATTCTTTTTTTATTTTTTATTTACCAAGATTCTTCTTACTTAATTAACTTTTATATACAAGGGGTAATTACAGTTTTCTATCTTATGGTAGATCTTTTTTTCAGTTTCATACCCTATACTTTTTTTGGCATGTATTTTCTATCCTATGGTTTTCAAACTTTGTTCTGTTACTAACCCAATTAAAATGATGTCAAAATGACGTTTTTACCCCCACCTCGTCTTCAACCTCTCTCTCTCTCTCTCTCTCCATCGATGGCGAGAAGGATCATGAGCATTGCGTGACCGTGAGCACTGTAACTCAAGCTATTCATTTCTCTCTCTCTCGGTCCAGATCTGGATAGCTCTCCCGACGATGAAGCACAACATGAGGACGGCGAGCATATTTGTTTTTTTATTTTTTCAAATTTGTTTAATTTTCGTATGAGTTTGTGCTATTTTGGTTGATTTAGGTTCAACTAGGGCTAATTTTGATTTGATTTTTTGTTCATTTTGATTTGTATTTGAAATTTAAGTTAAGTTCATAAATTTTCCGGTGAGTTCTTGAATTTTTCGGTGAGTTCTTGAAGTTTCCGAAGAGTTCTTGAATTTTTCGGAAAATTTATGAAGTTTCCGGCGAGTTCATGAATTTTCTGGTGAGTTCTTGAAGTTTCTGGCGAGTTCTTGAAGTTTCCGGCGAACTTAGGAAGAAGAAGATGGTAAGAGCATTTTGGGGTTTTTAAAAAAAATTAATGGTCATGTGCTGGGCATATGACCAAACAGTACCAATTCCGTTAAGTTTAACTGACGGAACGATGTTTGAAAATCATAGGGTAGGAAATACATGCCAAAAAAAGCATAGGATATGAAACTGAAAAGAAGGTCTACCATAAGATAGAAAACTGTAATTACCCCTATATACAATTCACAAGCATAGTATTTATTATTTAGTTGACAACGTATTTGTACAATTATATTTTATGATACGGAGTTTTATATTTTTGTAACTTAAAAATCTATCATAAAATTTTATGTAAGGGACGTGACCCAACGTAACTCGCAATATAATAAACATATTATATAGTTTGAATAGTCTTCTATGTACATAGATTGCTTATACAACAACATACAATGATGTTATCAGAAAAAAAAAAACAAAATACACTGTTTGCCATAAATAGCAAAATTATATTATTATCTTTTGATCAATTAAATTAATTACCAAAATCAACATCATACGTGGTCAAAATCCAGAGTTAAGTATTGAAATTTTTGAAAAAAATGTTAAAAAATACGTTATTCATTTTGGGACAATGAAGCATAAGACTGAATTACTATATATATTATTTGTCATAAGACGAATATTTTATTTTGAAGAAGTTATGTATAAATTATTAATAATATTTTTATATGAGTAAAATGTATATCAGTTGACTGATATAACTTTATATCAGTTACAACTTAACTAAGTTAATGCGGTGATGACACCTCATCAAATTTCACTTATACTCACCCAAGTGAATTTGTGAGAGCGGAGCGACCCGTTCGGATCCATGATTTAAAATGAGTTGTCGTCACCTCATTAGTGCAACTGATATAAAGTTATATCAATCAACTAATGCTCATATTACTTTTTTTTTATATATAGTTAATTATTGTTATTGAATTGTTTAAAAGTATTGTCATAGAAATACACGAATAAATGTATCACATTAACTAATTTTTTCGGTCTAAACCATGATGTTCCAGAGCGGACATGCAAGTTTGCGTACCGTTTTTCCACATTCAGACAAATTCTCATCCGAAGATACCTCACAGGTAAAATTCGGGTATTTTTTATTATTTATTTATAGAAATTATAACAATTATTTTAAGGAAGAGACAATATTATTCATAAATTAAGGGCATGTGTGGGCCCATTCTCGTTTCAGACACGTGTAAGAATCTGATTGGTTTAATTGGTGACTGCTTTTGAGACTAGACTCGCGTGGACTTACACCTGACAAGGACATGAAACCATTCCCATTCTTAGTCTGACCCAAAACCCAAAACCCATTTACATTTCTTAATTCATTTTTAGTGATAACTTTAATGAACTTCTGTCTTTTTTCCTTATTTCCTCCAATTAAATAAAAAAAATCTTCCCATTACTAAATTCATGCAATAATTTCAAATCACAAAAATCACTTTCTCCCATTTCTCTCTCCTCCAATTTACTGCGATACATTCACCTTCTCGCGGATCTCAAAATCTCTGCTCTTCTCGTATCGAGATCGCGAACAACTGAACTGTATTGTATCACTGTATCACGTGATACAATAAAGTAACAAACAACACGTCTCCGAGAAAAGCTAGTGGCAAGTCTCGTAAATATACCGAAAATCCGGGCCCAAAGTGGATGGGCCCTCGTCCCGTAGACCTTGTCGTTTCTCTGGGGGATCTGAAGAGAGTAAAAAATCGCTTTCGCAACTTTTGCACCCTCCTCCTCAGCCTCACATCCACATCAACTCTCAGCCGTAAGATCGAAGCTAAATTTAAACTTTCATGATCAGTATCAGTTTAACGGCCACGATGTAACAGAGTGTTGATCGGTTGACTGTACCTGATCTTCTCCGAGTCCCGAGCTAAAGGACAGCTGGCAGCTAGAGATTCCGCGCCGATAAACTCGACAAAAAATGTAGCCGGCTAAGTGGGGCCCGCTTCGACTGTGCTTATGGATAAGTAGTTTTTGTTATAATGATAACTTATTGTTGTTTGATAAGAACTGTAGAGTGAGAGGCAGATCTGCGTATCATCCCCTTTCTCTGTCTCCTCTTCCTATAAAAATCACCATTTCTGCAAGCTTCATGTCGTATTATTTATTAAAGCATAGAGATAGAGAGAGAGAGAGAGTATTGAGAAGAGAGAGAAAGGAAAGGTTAGTAGGTTACTTCTTCTTCATCATCTCTGTGGAGAGAGAAAGCTTCGCATGAGCTCTCTTTCTCTTCGTGGGTGGTTTTTGGCTGCTTGTTGAATCGATCTCTTTGTTCGCTAGGAAGTTGAGAGCTTCTCGGAACTTTCTCGCTCCCTTTTGTGCTCGAATCTGCAGCTTCAAAGTCTTTTACTTTATTATGGCTTCGCAATTATTTTGTTTTTTTGGTCCATTTTAGCCCCCTTTTCCTTTGCATCTTCGATTCCCACATGGTATAAACTGATTCGTTGAGTCTTCGATCCAGTCAGGAACCCTAGATTTTTTCACTCTGCATCTGGTAATTTTGTGCAGAAATGGAGTTTTGTTTGTGTATCTGAGTGTTTGAACGATCTAGTTCCGGATGTAGTTTTTGAATAATTGTTCGATTTTTTTAAATATATATTTTTGATATTTTTGCGATTTATTTTAATTTTTGTTGCAGATCTAGGGATATATTTGGTCAATTTTGTGCTGTTGGAATTGAAGACGGGGCGGTTAAGATGTCCTCGCTCAGTAGAGAGCTCGTGTTCTTGATCTTGCAGTTTCTCGATGAGGAAAAATTTAAGGAGACTGTTCACAAGTGGGTTTCTGTTTAAGTTTATTGGTTAATTTTATTTAAATATTAAATATTATTTGTTTTATTTTGTTTTTATTGGTTTGTAATAATGATGAACTATTAGAGCCTCATTATTGTTTTTTTTGTTGGTAAAAAATAGGCTTGAACAGGAATCTGGGTTTTTCTTCAACATGAAGTATTTTGAGGAGGAGGTACAGAATGGCAACTGGGATGAAGTAGAGAGGTACCTCTCTGGATTTACTAAAGTGGACGACAACCGTTATTCGATGAAAATCTTTTTCGAGATAAGGAAGCAGAAGTACCTTGAGGCATTGGATAAGTAAGTTATCAATTTCATGTTTATTGTATCTCATTGTGGTTGCCTTGTGAAGAAGATTAGTGGTTTGTACTTTGTATTCTTAGATTCTATTTGAGAATTGTATATGAATTGAGTATTTTGATTCTAACAGGCATGACCGAGCAAAGGCAGTTGATATATTGGTTAAGGACTTGAAAGTGTTTGCCACATTTAACGAAGAGCTGTTCAAGGAAATCACTCAGCTCTTGACATTGGAGAACTTTCGGTATGAGATAATGTCCTATATCCTGTCTCGTTTTCTAAGTTATAGTGAAGGGAGTCTAATTTGGGTTTATATATATAACAGGGAAAATGAACAACTATCCAAGTATGGAGATACTAAGTCTGCAAGAGCTATCATGTTGGTTGAGCTCAAGAAGCTAATTGAAGCAAATCCTTTATTCCGAGATAAATTGCAGTTTCCTAACCTTAAGAGTTCTAGGTTACGGACTCTCATTAATCAGAGGTAATTTTGTAATTAGTAGCATCTTTCAAATTGATTCCTTCGGACTTGGAGCCTTTTACTGTGTTTTCATGGTGTTCATAAGGCAGTTGTTTCATATACATGTCAGTCACATTTAGGTGGTGATTGCAGTGTCCTTCAAATGCTGTTTTAAATTATGCATTTATATGAGATGCATTAACTGGACAAGCTACTATGACTATGAGCATGCATATTCATCCAAGGGGCAGTGTTTTCTTTCCCGTCTTTTTGTGGGCTACATTCTGACAATTTTGTCTGTTCTCAGCTTATGTTGACGCTAATACTTTTTCCATGCTCAAGTTATTTATGTAAATATTTTGGTTTATGTCACAGCTTGAATTGGCAGCATCAACTTTGCAAAAACCCCAGGCCTAACCCGGATATTAAAACTCTTTTTGTGGATCACTCTTGTGGACAGCCAAATGGTGCTCGTGCTCCATCTCCTGCCAATAATCCTCTGCTGGGTTCAATACAGAAAGCAGGAGGCTTTCCTCCTCTAGGTGCACATGGGGTGGGTGGTCCAACATAGTCATCTCATCAGTCTAAGTTTATGATTTTTGATGGCTTTTTTCTGACTTGTTTTTGTTTTGAGTCAGCCTTTTCAACCTACTCCAGCACCAGTTCCTGCACCCCTTGCAGGTTGGATGTCAAATCCTTCCACTGTGGCCCATCCGGCAGTTTCTGGAGGAGCTATTGGTCTTGGTGGTCCATCAATCCCTGGTAGGAACTCTATTCTTCCTAGTCTTAATAACATTATTAGTCTAGTGTATTCTAAGGTTTATGATTATTGTCATATTGAGATGTTTCATTGCCTGTTACAGCTGCATTGAAGCATCCTAGGACTCCTCCAACTAACCCTTCTGTCGACTATCCATCTGCGGATTCAGATCATGTATCTAAAAGAACAAGGCCCATGGGTATTACTGATGAGGTAGCTTGGATTTGCTTTCATCGCAATCAATGATGCAGTTATACTTTTGTTGGTTTGTGAAACTTTGTGATTATGACTGTGTGGCTGGCTTTCTAAGTTCAAATCATGTCGTGCAGGTAAATCTTCCTGTGAATGTATTGCCTGTAACATTTCCTGGACAGGGTCATGGTCATGGTCATAGTCAGGCCTTCAATGCACCTGATGACTTGCCAAAGGCTGTTCTCCGAACTTTGAATCAGGGTTCATCTCCTATGAGCATGGATTTTCATCCAGTCCAACAAACCCTACTTCTAGGTTTGAAATTTGTAGAGTCCATTGTTTGTCTATCTTTGAAATTTGGCGTGATTGTCTTAACCTCAATAGGGATTTTAATGATGCCCTTTAAACTGACTAATTTCAATGTGATATGCTTCAGTGGGTACTAATGTGGGGGACATAGGATTATGGGAAGTTGGTTCCAGGGAAAGACTGGTTTTAAGAAATTTCAAAGTTTCGGATCTCAGTGCATGTTCCATGATACTTCAGGTGTGTCTATGACGGGTCCTTGGTAACGCTAATTGTGCATGTTGTACCTTATAAACTGTATGTTTTAACACTGAGCTCATTTTCACAAAATTCAGGCGGCTCTCGTTAAAGATCCAGGTGTTTCTGTAAACCGCATAATTTGGAGTCCTGATGGTTCTTTATTTGGTATGCTGGAATTCTTTTGTGATCAGTGGCATGATTTGGAGTTTAAGAAGCATTACTAGAAGTGTCCTCTGCATTTTCTTCATCACAGAAGTTGATGTTTCCTTTTTTTTTTTGTCAATGCAGGAGTTGCATATTCGAGGCACATTGTGCAAATATATTCTTATCATGGGGGTGATGATGTGCGACAGCATTTGGAGGTATTTATAATATATTTGCTGTGGAAATTTTCATTTCCTCCCTTCTTCTAGGGCATGATTGCAATTTTGAAAGTCACTCTGATTTCTCTTACCTAGATTGATGCTCATGTTGGTGGAGTAAATGATCTTGCATTCTCCCATCCCAATAAGCAACTTTGCGTGATTACCTGTGGTGATGACAAGACCATCAAGGTTGGTTAGATATATTTTACGTTTTAAGTTGCAGAGAATGGGCAATTCTTTGCTAAGTTTGTGTCACTATTTTAGGTTTGGGATGCTGCTACTGGTGCGAAGCAGTATACTTTTGAAGGCCATGAGGCTCCTGTTTATTCTGTCTGCCCTCATTATAAGGAAAACATTCAGGTAACGACTCCTCATTTTCCTTCTTTGTGTTTTTTTATATGCCTGAAATATAATTTAGCTTATGTCTATTTCCCCTTTATCCTAGTTCTTGATGTTCCTGTTTGCTTTTATACACTTCAGTTCATCTTTTCAACTGCACTAGATGGAAAGATCAAAGCATGGTTGTATGACAATTTGGGATCCCGAGTTGATTATGATGCTCCTGGTCGCTGGTGCACTACAATGGCCTATAGCGCTGATGGCACGAGGTTGATATACTTGACCTGTTCTGTCTGCCACAGTTCTACTCCATTATTTCATTCCAACTAAATGTGCTTTTATTTTGTTTTCTTCCCCCTCTTTACTGGATGGGCTTAAATTGGGGTGTGACAGGCTCTTTTCATGTGGGACAAGCAAAGATGGCGAGTCATTTATTGTTGAATGGAATGAAAGTGAAGGAGCTGTGAAGAGGACCTATCAAGGGTTCCGCAAACGTTCATTAGGTGTTGTACAATTTGATACAACTAAGAACCGATTTTTAGCTGCTGGTGACGATTTCTCCATTAAATTCTGGGATATGGATAATGTTCAACTTTTGACTACTATTGATGCTGATGGAGGCCTCCCAGTAAGTTGATACTATTAAATTGAATTCAAAACTTTCTGAAGAGATAAAAGTTGCTCAGTTTTGCATTATCTTATTTCCAGGCAAGCCCGCGTATTCGCTTCAACAAGGATGGGGCTCTCTTGGCTGTTTCTGCCAATGAGAACGGGATCAAAATTTTGGCGAATTCAGATGGTATTCGTTTGTTGCGCACATTTGAGAATCTTTCATACGATGCCTCTCGAACATCTGAAGCTGCAGCGAAGGTAGTATTTTTCAAGGAGATATAACCCAAGCTTAGGAGTTAAATCTTGTCTAATATATATGTTATCTCATGCAGCCTACAATAAACCCAATTTCTGCTGCTGCTGCCGCTGCAGCTGTTGCTACTAGTGCTGGACATCCAGAGAGAGGTGCCCCTGCGGTTGCTATATCTGGAATGGTTCGTTGTGCTTTATATATTTCCATTAGAGGATATGCTCCATTTTAGTTATACTGTATGCATTCAAAGTGAACTACCTCTTGATTGCCATGATTCAAATTCAATTAACATGTTATGGTTCTTCCCAGAATGGAGATACGAGAAACTTGGGGGATGTGAAACCTAGAATAACTGAAGAAAGCAATGACAAATCAAAAATTTGGAAGCTCACTGAAATCACTGAACCGTCTCAATGTCGATCCTTGAGACTTCCTGAACACTCTAGAGTAACAAAGGTAATCTGTTCACTTGCTAGTTCTTTTTCCTGGGTCCTGAACAATGATAATTTTGATCATGTTGTAGGAGTGTCTTTACTCGTTACTGTTGCAGTCTTGAGTACTGGGTCCATTTCATGTTTATTTTGTATAATTTACTTGTGTTTGTCATCTGATATACTCCCTTTGTTCCAAAATAATTGTCCACTTTTCTTCGTAAATTACAAAGGAAACTGGTCAACGATTTTGGGACAGAGCTAGTATTATTTTTTATTGTAAAGAATATTATGTTTTGGTCGTATGCTTCTGTATATAATCTTTGTTGCATGCTAAGGAGTTCCACATTATTCAGATAAACTTTAAAGGTCCAGAGAACATTTTAGCATTGGCTCTAAATGTGACTAAACCCAACTTGGCTAAAGAGATAAATTATAGGGAATAGAATTAGATATTGGTTAAGTTTTGGCACTGACCCAAGCTAAAAGTGTATAGCAACCCTGCGAGTATACGTTTCTTATTTAGTTTCTGCACCTTTGGTGGATCAAGCTACAACTACAAGCAGGGTTGCTATACAATTATCATCATCAACAGATATTATTATGTTCATGAACAGATATTATTATGTTCACTTCCGCTTCAAGCAAACTTAATTTGTGGAAATCAGATGTTTCATTAAACCGGGGATTGTGAACTACGTATAGCATATTTCCAATATTCTTGAGTATGCATTTTGATATTCAATTTTTATATAAATTTAAGAGGCAGAGAAAAGAAAATTCAGCATAAACATCAAGCTCACGTTGGTAGTGTAATTTTGTAATGTTCTTTGTTTTTAGATATAATTTCCCCATTTTCATTTTACATCAATATGTTTTTTTATTTATTTTAAATGTTTTTTCTGTCCTTGTGTAGCTCGTGAAGGATAGCCTTGTTTGTTGACTTCTCTTTCTATTGTTACAGATATCTAGGTTAATTTATACCAACTCAGGTAATGCAATTTTGGCTCTGGGAGCAAATGCCATTCATCTACTTTGGAAATGGCAGCGAAGTGACAGAAATTCCAGTGGCAAGGTACACGAACATATACATAATAGTAGTCCCTGTTTAACACTTGAAATCCTTTGTGATATTGGTGAAAGAGTTATGTTATATCTTCTCAATTGGTGCTTTATTCTCTAGGCTACTGCCAATGTTGCACCTCAATTATGGCAACCATCAAGTGGTATTCTGATGACGAACGACATAACTGACAATAACCCTGAAGATGTTGTTCCCTGCTTTGCTTTGTCCAAGAATGACTCATATGTTATGTCAGCATCTGGTGGAAAAATTTCCCTATTTAATATGATGACATTTAAGGTAACCTGAGAAACAAGAACACTATATATTTGAAAATTGTTTAATGTTAGTTTTTATTGACATCTTGATTTCTTTTGGCTAAATGCAGACAATGACAACATTCATGCCACCACCACCTGCAGCAACATTTCTTGCTTTCCATCCTCAAGACAACAACATTATTGCTATTGGCATGGACGATTCCACCATCCAGATATACAACGTTCGTGTAGATGAGGTATGACAGTGTATTGGCTGTTTACTTACCGCCAATAAGTTGGAACACGTTTGATTTACCATATCAAACCATTTTTTATGCAGGTGAAGAGCAAGCTTAAAGGTCACTCGAAGAGGATAACTGGCCTTGCCTTCTCTCATGTACTGGGTGTGCTAGTTTCATCTGGGGCAGATGCGCAGGTAATATGGATGTCAGTTTATTGGAATATGTAGTAGTACACCTGAATCACATTGGTTACACAGTTACACACAAAACTTTAGATTTTCTATTTGAATTTGTTCAATTTTCTCCACATTTCATGTGAAGCCTGCTCTAATACTAGATATTATTTCATATATGGGAACTTATTGTTTTTTTTTTTTTTTTGCTGTTCTTCAGATTTGTGTGTGGACTTCAGATGGGTGGGAAAAGCAGAAGAACAGATTCTTGCAAGTTCCAGCTGGGAGGTCACAAACATCACAATCAGATACGCGTGTGCAGTTTCATCAAGACCAAATTCATTTCCTTGTTGTACATGAAACTCAGCTTGCCATATTTGAAACGACAAAACTAGAATGTGTCAAACAGGTACTTTCTTTCTCTTTACCAATCCCTTTTATTCGATTAACTTGTTGCTTTGAGTTCTTACATATCCTCTCTTCAATGTACAGTGGGCTCCACGTGAATCTACTGCTCCAATCTCCCATGCTACATTTTCGTGTGATAGCCAGCTGGTATATGCCAGCTTTTTGGATGCTACCGTCTGCGTGTTTAGTGCAGCAAATCTTAGACTTAGATGTCGAATTACTCCGTCTGGTTATCTACCGGCTAGCGTAAGGTGTGTCTCTTCTTCTATTGCCTTCCTTTGGATGTATTAATTGTAGTCTCCAACTTTTCTCTCAACCAAATTATATATTGTCTAAACAACAGGTCATTTTGGTTTCAAAAAATAGATCTCTTCTAGCTCTATTGCTCTAACTCGAATTTGTATGCCTTGCAAAGTAAAAAAACCGAAGCTCGAAGCTTCTGTATGGCATTGGAAAGCATTTAAATATATTTGAAAGAAAAACAATGGAGGTTGTAACCCTGTTTAAAAGGTTTGGGAACGTTCCAAATCTAACTTAGGCCAAAGTTTGATTCAAAGCATGGTGTATTTGGTTTACACTTGCTCACATTTGGAAATACTAGTAGATCTGATTGGGAAGCAACAATTTTTTATATTCAGATGTCTATGGTTTGATTGAAATGATTTTATTTTGGCTGCAGCAATTCTAATGTTCACCCGCTTGTGATTGCGGCTCATCCACAAGAACCAAATCAGTTTGCGCTTGGGCTATCAGACGGTGGGGTTCACGTGTTTGAGCCCCCGGAGTCTGAAGGCAAATGGGGCGTTCCTCCACCTGCCGAAAATGGGTCATCCAGCAGTGTGCCAGCAATTCCAGCGGGAGGAGCTTCAGGTTCAGATCAAGCGCAGAGATGATAAATGGCTACAACAGCACAAGTTCTTTTACATACTTGGCTTGCTGGCCCGTTCGAAAAATAGGTAAATCAATCTTCCCGTGACCCCATATATAGTTTTACGCTGTTTGCAGTGGACATGTTACCGACGAGTACTCTTTTTTTGACGATGCAGTTTGAAGGTCATGATGTGTAATTTTACTGAAATGATCAAATATGCAAAGATGTAGATTTAAAAGAAGTGGATGATGAGACTGCGTCCGTTAAGGTAAATGGTGTAGGGAGTAATGATAGGCGACATGTTTTTAATGTTATTTTTGGATGTAGAAAATTCATGAAGCAAAGATTTTATGGTTTTACCTGTTGTATGCATTTCTCAATTTTCTTGTTTGTCTCCTCCATTGGTTCTTTCTTGGATGGTTTTGAATGTGAAGTTGAGTTTATATATAATGGTTGCCCAACCAACAGCTCAAACTCAAGTACCAAACATCAACCACTTTTGTAGTTCATGAGTCCCCACAAAACCTATAAGAGAAGCAAAAGTTCTTCGATTTTGCGCATGGGATTGAATTGGATGGAAAGCGTAAATATGCTGCATGTTTTGTCTGAAGATATGCAACAAAAATGTTGTGGCAACCTCTTGTTCTGTTGTGTTGAATAAAAAAAATAAACACAAACTAAGAATAAAATGATGTTATTTAATTTTATAATTAGTGAGTCATTTATTATAAAAAAAAGCCACTAGTAGTAATTTTTTTTATTATGTTGAACTACACAACAAAGGGTATTAGGATAATTCTCTCCTATTAATCTAAATCTCATCTCATACCGTTAGCAATGACTCAAACCTAAGACTACGAAAGGACTATCTAATAATATGTAGAATTTAAAAATAAGAGAAAGGGCTGCATTTTATCAGAGTGGGGTAGATGACTAGAAGAGTTCTCAGAGCAGCCAAGAAAAATGTTAAGCTTGGCTTTGCTTGGAGCACAAGTAATGGCCTTATGGCAAATTTGTACTTTGATAAATGGACCTCTTTAAAATGTTAGAGCATCTTTCTATTGTCAATTGTTGTTAGGATTTTACTCAAACCGAATTCTAGATTAATACTTTGGGAGGCTTTGCCTTCATCAGATCATACATGATCGAATGCTAAAAAGATAAATCTTTCTTGATAAAACCAATTATTCACAGATCATACATATTATCCAAAAGAGGAAAAAACCCCAGTTCACCACACAATTTGCCAAATAATTACAATCAACAAAAGATAAGCAGTAGCACTGCATAGGGCATATTTAAGAACCCTCTTAAAACCTGTTCATAACCATGCCTGCTGCTGGGAAGCTTCTTTTATCTACATCTCTCAAACTGGATTCAGTCTGCAACAAAGCTTCACAACACAGCTTAAGGATAGCAACTCCTGATAATAACATAAAACGACCATGCCAAGGAAATGTTTCATATCTACATCATCTTTCAAAAGCTTGAGGCAAGGCACGAGGATGGATAAGAACACATGTTCATAACTTCCCAATCCCGTAATCACCTTTCAGTTCCAAATCCCACCAATATCTACAATTGTCTTTTTCACTTCAACTTCTTATATACAGATAACTAAATTACAGTGACCTTATAGCTCGCCAGAGCTTATTCGGGTCGGAAGGTTACCAGATTAGGGAGATTGGTTGACTGAAGTCTCTTGATGTCATTCGCAGTCACCTTGCAGGACTCCAAAGTCAGAGACTTTAAGTTCTTAAGCGGCTTCAAATGTCTAAGCCCCTCGCTGGTTATACGAGAATTTGACACACTTAAAGACACCAGCCCGGTTAATCCTGCATTTACGCACAAGGAGCCATACAATTTTATTCCACGGCAGTAATGAAATTTGAATAAGATATATATCCTAGTGCATATTAAAAATTCTTCTAACAAGCTATATTAAGAAAATACCAGACAGCAACTCTAAAGAGTTGTTTGTGAGATTGCAGTTTTGTGATAGATTCAACAGCATCAGTGATGAAAGATCCTTAATATTCTTCACACCGGCATCAGTTAAACCTCCACCACAAATCTCCAGTGACTGCAGCTTCTTGAAATCTGATATAAAAACACATGCATAACAGAGAAAATATTGAGTTCAAATCGAACATTATCAGTGGTATCATACACTACGGGAAGCACAAATGTTTAGCAAGAATTTGTAGAACATACTGCGCAGATAATTTGTTCCGTAATCAGTAATACGGGCACCAAAAAGATCCAGATGTGTTAATCCAGTTAAAGCTGCAAAAATTGCACCAAAAAAGGAAACCAAAATGAAAAATACACATTCAGAACATTCATGCATCTGAAAGCAACATATCTTAGAACACTAACTCGTAAGAGCTGCAAGTCCATTATCGGTAACATGTCGAGCATCTAGATTGAGCGATTTAAGAGACAACAAGCTAGACAATTTTCTTAAACCACTATCAGTAACTGCAGTGAAAGAGAGGTTTAGACTCTCCAGGTTGCCCAGACCTGTCAAACATTAAACCAATGAAAGAAGGTGAATTGGTTGAATAACCGAAACCGCAAGCTAATCAAGAGATCAACTATCATCAGCCAGTCCATATATATCACAAATAGAGATGAATATCGAACCGGAGAGGTGGCGCAGCCCATTGCTTCCAACATCAGTATCAGACAACACCAAGCATTTCAAATGCCAAAGACCTAACACCAAGTGAAAATATAAGTGTTATGGACAGAACAAAAACACAAAGAAGTTGAAATACGATTACATATAAGAGACGTAGAATCATGGTTTTACACAGTGATACAAGTGAACTCAATATTGACGGTTATTCATTTGATGACAAAATCCATTGCAAAGGGAACTTGAGAATATTTGAAATCATTACAGATCAAGGGAATTCATATCACCTGTCAAGTGAGCCAGCCCGTCATCACCAATTCTACATGAATCCAAATTCAAGCTCTCCAACTTGGTCAAGCCTGGTTCAAGCAAGATCAAGAACCATATATAAAAATTATGAAAAATGTATGCAAGTAGAATATAGTACGAAAGTTCAAATTGAATGTTTCTAAAGTATGGACAATGAATGAAGAAATTGACGGTTGTTGAAAGTTTCAATAACTGTTAATTTCTTCCTATAAGGACACATTTAATAAACCCAGCAAGCATTCATGATACCTTTAAGGGTTGTAAAGGAAAGCAAATATAATTATCATGAAGTACAAGAGACAGAAAGATACCTTTAAGGTATGCCAAACATCCATCAGTGATGTCATCATTGAATCCCAAGTTTAGAACTTTTAAATTACCAAGTCCTGTGGAAAATGAGTGAGATTCTAAGTTAAACTACTTCTAAACCCCAAAAAATTGACCACAGTGGAAATCTGTATCTTGATAACTTGAATCTCAACATCCAATGGAGAGTGAAACTAATATTTGAATGCAACTTACGAGAAAATTTCTCACATCCATCATCCGATAGACTACATCTGTTAAGATTCAGGTACAAAAGGGCAGTAAGAGCTGCAAAAACAAAATAAATAAATAAACGAATAGTGCATCAGATCAAGTTAAAGGCCAAGTAACTACGGTGATAGCCACGTACATCAAATCAAGTTAAGTATGTCAGACTAAAAGACTACATAAGTACATTGATAGCTGCGTGCATCAGATCAAGTTAAGTGAATCAGATTAAAAGACCATTTAACTACATTGATGGCCACATTGGGGTGGTCGTGCACTTTTAGGATAAAATTTACTAAAACCAGGTACCTTACCTAAAAGCCCCAATATAAAGCGTGTAGGACCTTCTATACACACAAGATCTACAGCATACAATCTCAATGTAAGACTTAACATACACTACCACACTAGCCACATGATTTGGGTGTCAGAACTCTATGACTCTAGTTCAAGTCATCTTCTATAGATGACACCTTCACAGATCTGAGCTCCAATGCCCTAACTTGTATGCCCACAACCAAGCACATATTATAATGTAGATCTGAACAAGTGCGCACAACACCACACTCTCACATTGAGTTCTGGATAATTTGGCAGCCCAAATGTTACAAGCTCACAACATATCATGACAATATTAGATATCTTAAATATACTACACTTCACGAAAGAAAGCAAAACCTGAAAGAGAGTCCAAGCATGCAGCAGTGACTGGGCACCCTTCCAGGTTCAATAGAGAGAGTTTCTTCAGACCTATAACATACAAAAATATCCTACATTTTAGTATTTCACTGTCATGGGACGGGCCAAAATTAACCAGGGATAAAAAGTTCACAATAGAATTGACAACACCAGTGGCTATTATCATCATTACATCCAGTAATACAATAATACAGTATTAAAAAGGTATGACATTAAACAAGAACCGGATACCTTTCAAATAAGTAATTCCCAAATCAGTGACCTTACTGCAGGCAATTTGCAATTCTTTCAAGTTTGTAAGCCCTGAAATATAACAGCATAAGTAGTGCACCTGAAAATGTTAAAAAGTCTGCAACAAATAACATGTAGTGTAAATGAAAGAGATTTCAGCATAGTCATAGTCCTTCAATATTTCCGGTATCCTTAAACTCAAAATGTCCCAATTCCACTACTTCCCACGAAATATACAAGAGGTTTGCAGAAAGCAAGCTTAAATAGCTAATAACTCACTTGTAGGTTGAAAAATAATATAATGGATGTTTAACACCCACAAAATTTGATCAGTTGGAATTCTGAGGCAGGTCCGACCAGCAAGTAACTATTTGAGGCATCACGTCACAGTTCCCAACATAGCAGGCATTCATCAAAGCAGCCACTTGTTGGACTTTCATGATTTGCAAAAGCCTAACCGAGTTCTAGTTACATACTACAAAATATTAAGTCTAACCAAGACATCAGTATGGGCCTTCCACTTTTGATTTTATCATCAAATAATGAGCGGTTGATATTCTTATATTTTGAAAGATCTGTATTGATATTAGCAGGATATAGTGCTGGAAAGCAAATATCAAGACTAAAATTTCAAATAGCGGATCTAGACTTCACCCAAATCCAAGGAAGCTTGATAATTTCCACGAAACCTGTCTGTGAGACCACTAGTAATTATATTTGGATCCTTCACATCTATAAAGTAACCATATTTCATACCCTGGCCTAGTTCCCAGATCTCTATACGGAAAGCCAACCATAATGTAAAATTTCCTCTTGCCAATGAAATAAAGGCCAGACAAAATTACCAGCAAGAGGCTTCATATCAGCATCTGTAATGCAATTACACCATTTTATGTTGAGAGACTCTAATTTCATCAAACCTGCAAAAAGAAGAAAGCCAGCTTACCAAATAACTATCAAGTATCAACACATTTATCATTTTAACAAAATAATTGCTTGGTAATTACAAATTTACATAGGTGAAGTGAAATACACACAGATGCACATTAGAAAATTGCATGAAATTGGCATATCAGCAACATCTCTAAAAAATTCCCATCTCTTCATACAAGAACTGTACGTGTTAATGATAGAATTGGCCTAAAGCAATTTTACAGAGCACAATGAGACATGAAATTTAAGAACAGGGTGATGCTAGACAAAACCATACTCAGGGAAACGTTTACAATGAATGACTAATTAACCTGACACACAAAAAACTTATAACAATAGTACAACTGTAAGAAAGACATCATGTACAGCAGTGTATGTAGTATAAACATGGTGCATAGTCAACGATAACTGAAAAGCAATATGCTTACATAATTAGAAGGCCAACATTAACCTCATACATAGGCTAAAATGTGATTTCTTTATTATTTTGTTGAGACATAAATTTTCCACCCAGAACTACTTCTGAAGTTACTGATTCAACATTGTTTGAACTAATGAACACCTTGAAGGCAAATTGGAATAATTCTTTTTAGACAAGCTATTTCAATGTTTCTGATGGAATGAACAACAGTTTTGCAAGTTGCAACATAGTTCTTTATAGTGCGATATTGTTTGCTACACGAGATACATAATAAAGAAAGAAGTATGGAGTTAGACTTGATCATTTCACTATTTTGGGTCACAGTTCAATACATTATTGGTTTTGTTAGTCCAGATGAACACAAGCAGGCCGACATGACTAAATAAATCAATAGTAGGTGCTATGTTAAATAGAAGACAGAATAACAAGTTCCAAAGTCTAATAGTAAGGTGTCCAATAGCATAATCTAGTAACATAATTCAAGTTGGTGAAAATCGCACCTTTAAGATGAACAAGCCCTCCATGTATCCCAGGGCATCTCTCCAGGTCTAACTTCACCAAATTAACTAAGCCAGCAAAAGCACTCATTCCCTTAGCAGTAATTGCATTGTTTCTTCTAAAACTCAGACTTACCAAGTTGGAGAGACCTGAAAAAGTTCATATCTTTAAGGATAATTTGAAGATAGCGTGATTGCATTATCGCTCGTGTTTGAAGGCTAACATGCATCAGTATCGAGAATACAGAGGAAAAAGAAAGACGCCCAAAACAAAATTTAGAACAAAGGTGCCCAAAGTATGGATCCATATTTTGCAGATGCAAAGATCTTGGTCACAAATTCAACTAGAAAAATTAAAATCCCACTGGACCTCTTTTAGAATTCACTCTTGATGGCTGCTTTTTCATATTTCATAGTTCATACTCTAGGCAATGGAGAAATCTGCAGAAGGCCTGGAAATCCTACTTTATGAACTGATCCCCAAGCGTCATGCTTATCTCAAAATAAGATTCCAGAGAACAAAAGGTGCTATAAGCATCTCACATCATTTACAAAGGGGTACCAAGTTATGACTTGCATCAAGGACCAATTTAGCCAAGACTGATGCCACATGATAGTGATATCTTGGCTCCGAACTTGTACAGTGCAAAAAGTATTACAGTTGTGTTCAGTTTGCTTTTTCTTCTTCAAATTTTGCTTGTCTATTACTTTTTAATTTGTCTTTTGCAAATTCTACCCTTCCATCCTCCAATTTATATTGTATTTTGCTAATTACTAACATAAATCCATTAGTATAAAGTACACACATTAGAATAAACAGAGTATGTGAAAAGGAACAGTAGACACTACCACTGATGTGTCCTAGACCTTCGTCCGAAATCTGGTCACAGTAATTAAAAGTTAAGGCTTCAAGGTTTGTGCAATCTTTGAGATATGGCAACCGAGAATCAGTGACATCAGAACCAGAAAGGTCCACAGATAGTAAAGATGAACCCTGAGAAGAGATGACATCCATCCAATTGTCATTCACCCCAGGGTACTCTCCCAAGCAAATATCCTGTCAAACCCAATAAAGAATCTTATTGACTATCATGATCAAATATAGAACTCGTGAGCAAGTTAAAGAAAAGGGATCAGAAATACCTCGAGAGCACAGTCTCGAAAAGATTCTAGCGAAGCTTCAGTTAGACAATGGGAATTAACCAATTCATTGAAGATCTGCTGACTAATATCCCGTGGGAGCATTGAAAATGTTTTGTACTTTTCTAAATTCTGATACATAATGAAGCAGAAATAAATGAGAAGATAGAGAGAATTTTTTTAATTTTATTTTCATAAAGAGTATAAAGAGTGTAACACAGGCATGATTAGAACTTTAGAAGACAAGATACCTCGCATATTCGATGGATACACAAGTCCATGAGGGATGGACATTTCCCTTTTCCCATTTGACTATCAAGACCCGGTCGAGAGAATGAAGTTGCAAGCCACTTCGAACTTCCGCTCTTGCAATATCTTCCAGAAACTCCTCTATGCAAATTATCTTCATTGACTTGCTGGTCTCTCTTCCTAGAACAAGCTCCCCCCATCCGCGAAACACCAAGCAATCAATATATATCAGAAGATTCAGAAGTGCAGTAGAAGACTAATGCAACCAATTAAATGCCAAACATGGAAACATCCAACTTTACTTTATCCTTTCATCCCTGTAAAAATAATAACAAACAATATATCAATATACAAGTATTCAGCAAAATAATCATGAAGAAAAATAAAAGAGAAAATTCAGCAATATATACACAAATCAACCAAAAGCACCAGAGCTAATAAAACTATAGTATTGTCAGGAGTCATAAATCATTTTTGCAGAAAATCTGTTCTTACAAGAAAAATGGATAGTGTCCCTCAAAAAGTGCACCAGATATCTTGTAATTTTATTCATTAATGCAATCTAAACGTTGTTCTATGTTATTATGAACAAATCATTCTGAGGAATGAAGCTTTGAGTCCATGCTAAAACAGCAACAACAAAAAAAACTCAGCAACCCAGATATAAATATGTATACACACCCACTAAATATATGCAACCACCAATTCTGATAAATGGCATGGCAAAGTAAATTAAGCAAAGAACCAATTCTATGATCAGCCAATCAACTAATACTGCAAGACACAGAGGATAGTCGAAGCCTGAATCATAGGTAAATTAACACCAATCCCATAGAGTTCAAAGGTGACTAAACTGTACTATGAACTCAGATATTTTACTCCTTCAATTAACTTTCTTTCCATTTAATATTTTATAACACTTCATGATGACTTCAGAAGTATCGTCTACAGTACACTGTAATAATTCGCATAACCAATATGTTCATCCTAGCTATAGGCATGCCTAAACCAACAAAAAAAAAATCCAATCCAAACAATTAAAATATTGTAACAAAAACAGAGAGCTCACGACAACAGCAACAAAAAAATTAAGCTTTCGGCCAAACCTTTTACGCTCAAGTCTTAAAAAGAAATTCTTCATCATCCGTACCACAAGAAGTTAAAAAAAGTTGTGAATTGTATAAATTTCAGCTATAATTTCTCAGTAACCAAACGGAATTCCACGATCCACCACGAATAATAACAAAAACCAAACAACTCAGACACCACTGCACTCAAAACAGAGCACCACACAACAAATCAAAACAAATTAGGATAAACAAAACAAAAACCCGGTAGAAGATCAGTAAAATCCATGATCTGACATCATAACACCCCCAGCCAAACATAAATATCTCTTCGATCAAACCATAAGGCTCCAAACAATTTCACCTATCCAACCGAAAAGGAAAACACACATATTTTCCCGGTAAAAAAAAATATCGTCCAGAAAAAAACAGCTTTCTGATCACACAAAAAGAAAAAAAAAAGAACCCACAACCACCAGCAACTTCTACGATACCTACACATGATCAGTTGCGCAGGGTCGGATTAAAAGGATTGATCAATCGGTGCTCTGGTTTCTAGAGAGAGAAATTGAAATTGGTGGAGAGAGAAAATGAAAATGATGATTGTGAGAGAAGTGAAGGAGGCATTGGGAAGAAAAGTGAGAGAAGCGAATGGAGAGCTGTGGAAGAAGAGTGCACGAAGAAGAAGAAGAAGAAAAGGAAGTGAAGGTCTCAGAGGAAGCGAGGACTGGACCCGAACCTGCGGATGTGCGACACGTGGAGTTTGGGAGTAAGAGATATTTGGGAAGTTTAGATGCAGCTTTGGGAATGAAGCAAGGAAGAGATAAGGGGGAAGGAAAAGGGTGGGTCCCATCGTGGGGTCCACGGGTTCTTTAATCCAATTTGAGAGGGCTTTGGTGTTTCGGTGGGTTTGTTGGCCCACTCATCGGCGGCCCCTTTGGGATATTATTTGTAGAAGCGATTCCATTTTTCAGGGTTAAGAACAAGATTAATGGTTTTGTGATTTTTTTTAATGTTGGTGGTTATTCATCATCAATTATACGGTGATTTGGACAAGTGATTCGAATGGGCATATACACTATCTAATCTAGAGCTCACAAGTCGGGTTTGGGTTATTGACGCTAATCCAATCCTGAAATACTTGGGAGTTTCCGGTTTAGTAACGAGTTTAAGGTTTTATATATAAAATACACGGTATTTGTAGAGTCGTAAGATTCGACTCTCTTGACACGTTGGATGTTGATTCCCACAAATATGAGTCCATATTATCGTTTTTATGTGACTTTTCCTTCGTTACAAACATGAAATTAATTAACATATTTTTATTCATTTAAAAATATAATTATGGAAAAAACAAAAACAAAAGTGGCTAGATGACCGATGCTCTCTTTCCGCTAGTAGTGCCGACACCGAAGCCGCAAAAGTTGTTGAATAGGGAGGAGCAAATTCTTGAAGACATTCGTTTTCTCGTCGGAGAGTAGTGCTTTTGAAAGCAAAGTTTTATGATTTGAGGGTTACAGTGTTTTATGTTCTACGGTTACGGGTACAAGAAGATTCGTCGGAGGTGATAAGAAAGCAAAGGACTAACAGAGATGAAAAGAGCTATGGGGGCGATGACAGAGGTAACGTGGGGTGGGGGGTGGGTGGTGGCACTCGATGTGGATGAAATTATGGTTGCTACTAAGACGTCAAAAAGACATGTCACATGCGAGTTTAACAAGTTAGAAGTCAGGTTCACTAGGATTCGTGAGGAGAATGTTTGGGAACTGTCGCAGGGGGGTTAGAGTCGCAGGTAGTTCGGCTCATACGCAGGGTTGCGTGTGAGGTGGTCTGGCGTTGGTGACTTCTAATACAGTCCAAACAAGATGAGAGAGTTATCCCAATGTCTTTAGTTTGATCTATGTTGACGTTATGTCATATATAGCAAAACTTGCTTTTGTTTGGTGTGATAGTTTTATGCTCATCAGTTTCTTTTTTGTTTTAGTTAGATCATCTGTTATATTGTGTTGGTTTGGTACTGGGGTTGAGGTCTCTTGTCAAACTTTTTATTAGATTTTGTATTAGTTTCTTTCTTATTTCAATAAAAACTCTATATTTCCTTTAAAATAGAAAAAATTATGATTTTTTTAAATGAGAATATTATTAATTCATAATCAAAGTGCAAGTTACATCCA
>JAYMTA010000277.1:0-32487 GCA_036897625.1 Pelargonium cotyledonis | reverse complement strand
TGTGTGATACACGAGTAATATTGTGAGACGATTGATAGTGGGTAGGGGGGATAAAATCCCAACATTCTGTTGACAACAGGAACTTGGTTAGCTGGACTCTATTTATACATGGCGGTTGTGGCTGAAAAGAATGGACCTTTTTTTTGGGGGTTATATGTTTCCAGATCCCTTGTACTGTCTTTTTTTTCTATTTTACCCCCTACCCTCGGAGTTTAGCCGTTTCGAACCCTGGACTGCAATGTTTTATTATTTTCACCCATTTGACCTGCTATAGCTGATTGCCATACGAGTTTTAATGACGTGGACTGCAAGAGTTTTAATGACGTGGCATATGGCAACAAGCTATAGCAGGTCAAATGGGTGAAAATAATAACATTACAGTTCAGGGTTCAAAACAGCTAAACTCCGAGGGCAGGGGTAACATAAAAAAAAAACAATGCAGGGATTTAGAAATATATAACCTTTTTTTTTTTACATTCATTTCACTGTTGATAAAATAAATTTAGCTTCCTATTGGGAACTAACTTTTTTTGGTTTTAGTTTGTTAAGGTTGTTATCTAGAGTTTTCATTTTGGTTTCACCCTTTTGTCAGTTTTAAGTTTTCAAATAAAGTTCAGAGCTAATTACCAACTAGATTATCTCTATGATTATCCAGACATTTAACTATTAACTATAATTTACTCACTTTTTCATTTCTTTCTCAATAACTATTTAAGGGTGTGCATAATCATGATGCGCCTCAATTAACCCGAATCGATTACTTGAGTTTGAGCGGTTTGAATCTCAGGTTTAAGTCTCAATTTTGTGCTCTTGATATATGGTTTGCAGTTGCACACTACGTGAGAATAACCATATGGTCCATATCTCCCCGGTCCCAAGTGAAATGGATACAACTAAATTAGTAAGCTAGATAGAGAACCTAGAGAGAATGAAACAGTAGAATGTGACAAATGATTTGTCAAAGTGGAAAAATGAATGACTAAATATTCATACATCATATTTTAAGAGTGTATTTATACTTACAATTAATTAAAATTTTGAAAGTGAAGTGTCATTGCATGATTGATTGGACATGATGTCATGGTGATGTAATAATGATGTCATCCTCATATTTGTATAGTTGGCATATAATGACGTGACAAAGATCCCCTTGGCGAGACCACGTTAAGTACACTTTGTCTATGAAGTCTTTGAGATATATACTCAAAATGTGGAGCAATAATGTATATTATTGTCTAGGGTTGTCAATAAGGCATATCTTGTTTGGGGCCCCATTTTTCATGTTGGAGGTAATGGTGAGGCCGAAAGTGTAAGAGGGTCACTCGAACATATGTGTATACCGTGGAGCAGATTATATACAATAACTTTTCTAAACTCAAATCTTAACCAATTCTTTTGTGCTGTAAAGAAGTGATGGAATCAATTGTGGTACAAATCAGGACTGAAAGGGAGTTTGTCAAGTTGTTCTAAAGTCTAACTTAATTGTTTTTAACCCTGAAAAATAACTAGAATCAAGAGGCTAAAAACTTTGACATGTCTTCCAACATGACCCACCTCACGTCCTTGTTCTTTATCCGAAAGTCTGAGCTGATCATGAGTGTTACGAATATGAATTATTAGGTAAGAAAATAATATTGCAACACACATATATGGAGGAAATGTAAGTACAGATGATGATCAAGTGATGAGTGGCTGTGAGGACAAATTGAAACTAAGCATGCATGTGTTCATATATATCTGCAGCTGCACAGAATGATGACTTGTACACTGTATCAACATATATATATATATATAAATCTTCTTCTCCATGCATGTTAATATCACTCCCTGTGGGGTATGCGCCCGCCCTTCTTAATCGATTGTCATAAAACTTCAATTCATCCTCCAATCAGGAAAATGTTAGAAAAGCTGGTCACCCTTAGCCACACCTAGCATTTTGCACTCAATACTTTTGTCATTAGTATGTTTTTTTCCCTCGACCTGCCTCTTGCAGATGTGAATGTCCGTGGCATTCGGCTTAATGTTGTTAAGTTGTTGGAGTATGAAAGAACAACTTCTAAATAATAAAGGTGTACATGAGGTTTGGCAAGAGCCTTCTCCACAAGAGTTCGAGCCACCTGGAACAAGTTATATAGCCTCATGTGGAAATATCTTACGCAAAATTGCTTCTGATTTGACGACAGTTGAGGACCAAATGACCTCGACTCATGTCATTATAGTGTTGAGATATAAAAAAAAATTTGCTTATGTTAACTAGGAAAGAAAAAACACAATACGAGTAGCCAATAGAAGATATATTAGTCGATCTTATTAAGTTTAGATATGTATGTTTTTACTCTATGAGATAAATTGCTCTAATTTTACAGTCCATCGTCGTTCGGTAGATCAGATTTGATATGGGTTAATCTTAAATATATATGTTTTTACTTTATTCGGTACACATGCATTCTAGTTTCAAGGTTGACTTATATAGTCAGTAGACCGATTAGTTGAAATATATATAGTCAAACTCACTTTTATTCTAATGCTTGTATACCTCTATAAGGTCAATCGTGAAAACGATTATAGGTCTACCAACTACACATAAAATATAATCTTTTTTCTGTTATTTTTTTATCTATATTTAATTAAAGATATTTTATTAAATTCATAATTATATACTTACTTTCAGAAGTAATTTTTTTACTACACAATATAGTTTTCTAGAATACTTTTTGAACCTCTAGCCCATAGTTTACTAAACAAAACCTTTCATTTTACATCCTTTCAAAGTTCCAATTACATATACTGACATTTCACATATACACATTTTGATTGGAACATATTATTGATAATGAGATGGAGTAGGATTCTTGTATGTATCTACATACATATGTATGTATATTGCATGTAGACTAATGTGACACATTCTCAACCACATAATCTTTTTTTCTTTACAAAAGTAATATGGGTCTCACCTCGTATAAATACGCCTAGTTATTCAAGTTCTACAAGAAATAGAGAATGCATGAGTATAACTTTAAGTTATTTGAAAATGAGAGTTATGTTATTTATATATAAAATAAAGTTGTGAGTTTGAAAACTTAACGCACGCGAACAATTATATGCACGTATTAAGTTAAATTGTATCATGTATAATTTTCTTTTCATCTTAAAATAATTTATGTTGGAATTGTGGAATCTAAAGAAAGAAACAGACGAGACAAGTAAGGCCTGAAAGTGCATGTAATTATCTTACTATAAGTGTCATCAAAATAACAAGTTTGGTATATGATTTTGACCATTCATGCCATGTATAAGTTAACTATAACAAAAAGTGTGCAATTATTTTAATACAATTTTTTTTTATAGAGCACATGCAATAAATGTTCACAAGCATGAGATGATGATTTGATGGTGGGACTTATAAAAGTTGACTACTTGCGCTTGCACTTGCACTTGGTTGTGAAGAAGATTGTGTGATCATTACTTCTAAAATAGCATTGCTATTAGGGCATCTCCAATGATAATTTATAAGGGTGTAATAACATAAAAAATTATGCGTTACACTTATATTATATCTTGTGTGAGTGTAATATTTATAAATCATGTAATATATATTACACTCATAATGTAATAATTGCAAATAACACATGTCTATTTTGTTCGTCAAATCCAATCAAAATGCATACAATAATATTATAATAATAATAGTGGGTATATATTATTATATTTTAAGGTATAAAATATTATAAAATGAAAAATAATGTGATGAAGGGAAACTAATGGGTCCAAGCTATTACACTATTAAAGTGTAAATCATTTGAGATGCTCTTAACTTAGTGGAGTTTCAAGCTTCTTTCTTTAATAGGAAATGGCAATAATTTCACGTGTTCATTTCAGTTTAGCTACTAATTTTACAATATTTTGTCCTAATCTTGAAGTGAAGATTCATGCATATATATAAGATCTCCCTACAAGATCCTACATCTCATTAACATTAATTATATTAATTAAAATGCAAACGTCCTCCTACAAATACGTGCACTCAAGGCTTGCTCGGAATACAAGCTTCAATATCTTCTTCTTCTGTTTAGTTGAGACTCATTGCTCGTTTTTCAAAACATTTTTCTATACTTATTTTACAATTAATTTTATCAAACAATCAGTAAAATTATGAACTCCAGTAAAAATTATTTTTACTAGTTTTTACGCCCTCAACTTTTGGATACCTTGTTCCAAAGAAGCAATTAATATTCTATAGTCATGGATTGTCACATTGTGAAAGATATGTGTGCAATGCATCATCTTCCAAATTTTAGTAAGATCCCATCAAACTTTCTATGAAGAAAAGAACAAAAACCCAATAGAGAAAAGTGATGATTAGTATATATTGGGTGAGTGTGCATCAAAAGACAATTGACATGTTACTTCTTTATTTCTTTGGATATAATAAATGAAACAACCCCACACTAGCCTGGCCTAGGCGTGATTTCTTAGATTGTGTACCAAATATATTATTCCCGCATTAACCATTTGTTTTCTATGCCATTTCTATATATTTGGGACCCACATCTATCTATCTATCTAAATGATTGTATTGTCAATTGGATTTGCTGCAACTCCATTTCCTTTCCTTTCATTTTCTCAAGATTCAATCACTCATCAAAGAGTTAGAGGTATTATAAATCTATACCAACCCACTTTCACTTCTCTTCCATCATCCAATACTACTCAGATCCAATAAAATATAACGAGCGAACGGAACTACGTAATAAAGAGTAATTGTATTATTTTTTCACAACTTCTCGTCTTACTCTAACTTCTCCGCTCCAATTCACCCCAACAAGATTTGAGGTTAATACTTTTACTACTTGAACCATTGGTTTGTTTATTTAAGAACCCAATTGGTTAATAATATATACTTGGATCCTCTCACCTACTTTCTTTAGTGGACAAAATGTAATGTCAAGACTTGCATGCAAGCTCACTGTAAATCTAGTAAGAAGAAGAAGAAGCCGAGGACAAACGGCGACGTTTCAAACAAAAGAGTAATGCGGATGGAACAAAACGACATCACTGGAGCAAGGGAGATACCAAATGACAATGTACCAGTAAATGAAGACGATGTATGCGTGAAGGATGCCATGAACGACGACCTGGAGAGCTAGCATCTTCTTCCACCTTGGGAAGGTACTCGAGTCCTAAAACAGAAAAGGTGACAGCACGAGCCTCAATCCGCAATACTGAGAGCTAAAGGATGTAAAAGTACTGTGTGACGATGCTCCAGAGTCAACAAATATTCCACAACCGGCAAATATGACATTCATTTCTCAAATTTATCTATGCAGAAAAAAATCTATATAAATTAACTTGGCACAATCAGTACATTACACCTGTGAGGCTGTTACAAATAGCTTTCCACCAATACGAACAAACTGATATAATTTGTGTGGATCCTTCTTTCACCCTATAAATGAACAATGCTTGGCGTTGTTCTGCGACAATTCAAATAATAATTGACAATATTGAAAAAGAATGGGAATTGGTACCTGGCAAAATCCAAGTAAAATTTACATCGAGAATTGGAGAGCACGAACGACTTATTTTCCTGAATTACCGTCTATTCTAATCAGTAAAAGCTAAACTAAATATCTGACTGTAGTTATCAACAAAGTGAACATCAAGACCCTCTTTCACGTTAGCTGCAAGCTCATCATAATCCCTTCTGTTAGCTGAAGGGAATATAATGGTCTTCACTTCACTCCTCCTTGCTGCTATAGTTTTCTCTTTCACCTGATTTTACAGACACGAAAGCAGAGTCCAGTTTCAGAACAAGCATTGCATCACAATTAATAAATAATTTTACATTTTCAGAAGACAATTATATATGGGAAGCGGGAACAGCTAGATATTTGAACATACTGCACAGAGATTCATGATACATACCCCACCGATTGGAAGAATCCTCCCTGTTAGTGTTACCTCCCCAGTCATCGCTAGATCTTTTTTGACAGGCTTTTTCATGGCAAGGGACAGCATTGAAGTGATCATAGTGCAACCCGCACTTGGTCCATCCTTTGGGGTGGCTCCAGCAGGAACATGGAGATGAAGCTTCGAGTTAGCAAAGTAGGGATTATCCGGATCCTTCTCCAGTAATATTGCTCTGGCAACTGTGTGAGCAATATGGGCACTTTCTTTCATTACATCTCCAAGTTGCCCAGTAACATTAAGGGCTCCCTTTCCCTCTCCTTGCTCAACCTGCGTTGTTTCAATATACAGAGTGGAACCACCCATTGCAGTCCATGCAAGACCCATCACCACTCCAACCGGCGTCTTTTCGTAGATGCGGTCAGCTTGGAATACAGGTTTGCCAACAAAATCAGATAGGTTTGACTCATCAACCAACACTTTATCAACAGCCTTAGTTATTTCACTGTCCTCAATTTTTGCAGCTTCCACTATATCCTGTCAAGAAGAATGCACACATTAGGCAATACGATGCGGAAAGAAAGAAGGCAGAGAAAGGTTTAGGGCCTGTTTACGGTTTACCCATGAGAAACAATTTCTTTTATCAGTTAACCCACAAGACAATAGATAGAAGTGAAAATAGCAAGCAGTAATTATAGGATACAAAGCTGGAACAAACATGAGAACCACAACATTCAATACATGAACTACACTCAGAACTGAGATACTATGCTCAATAGTCAATTACTGATATCCAGTTCAAGAAATTATTGGATTCTAAAAATACCTTTGAATCGGTCGCAAGATCTCCCTGCAGTGTCTCAGATTGTTCAGCAGAATCAGAAGGGCTGCCACCCTCCACATATTCGCAGTCAATCAAATTTTTACTTGACTCCATACCAATTTCGGCTTTGGTTTCATAAGGTTCCTCAGCTTCAACTGGAGTAATAACAGCTTCATTTAATGTAGCTCCTCGTCGCACAAGCTGCAGAGCAATCTGCCAAAAAACATAAAAGACAACTATTGGCATCAGTAAGCTCAACCTAATACAACCCGCTGATGCCATATCGATCTAAAACTGTATTCATTCGACAAACCTTACGGTAGATCTTTTCTATGTGTTTTTGAAGATTTCGAACCCCAGACTCCCGGCAGTAACTTTCCACCAAAGCAAGAAGAGCCGCATCTGTCACTTCAACCTGAAAAGTAAAGATTATATTATCAGTTGGTAAATGATTGTCAGCGCAAAAATATGCAATACATTCATACATATTAATCAATCAGCTACATATAGTATAGGTACAAAAACTTAACAATAAACACGGTACAAGTTCATGTGTAGTTGGATCTGGAAAGAATGATAGCTCATTCGGCCAAATGAATTATCTACTAAATGATGCAGCTATAGCATTGATTTATTTAGGAAAAAGAACATATGGTAAACAAAATACACTTAAATCCATAATCTCAGTTCACTCTTTGACTGTATCCTATACATATTGACTCAAATTTTCAAATATAGAAGATATTTTGCACATAAATGTGCATATAATAAAATCATCTCTAACCAAGGTTTAGGATTCATATTCTTAATCACTATTTAATAAAAGACTACTTGAGCTGCGGAGCAATCATGTCAGTATTTAAAACATATGCTCAAATGATAGCAGTTTCCTTTTCAATATGCTAGTGAATGCCCTTTACATTCCATAATGCCACTTCTAAAAGAAGGGCAACTCTATGAAGTATGAGGCTAAGTAGATATAAATTTGAAGGAGACTAACTAAAGTTTGTTTTATTGCTTTCTGATAAGTCTGCACATATGCATACACCATGTGAGCGTGTTAGAGAGGGAGAGAGAGAGAGAACCTGTTCAGGCTTGACTCCACATGCTTCACGAGTTGCCTTCTCCAAATAATCTCTTGCAATATGCATTTTCTCATCAGTAATATATCCAGCTATGGCAATGACCTCCATTCTATCCAAGAGAGGATTTGGTATCATCTCCACAACATTTGCTGTGCAAACAAATAGAACCTGTGGAAAGATTGTTAGGAAAACTGTAATGCTAATGGAACATTCATTAAGATCTTATCAACTGCAAAGGTAGTTGCCCATTAGCAACATTCACATTAACATAAACGACTTGGTAGAGTAATTTATTCACACTTCAGGAAACTGCAGAGATGGAAATGCAAATGTATATTTTGCACCACATTAACTAACCTTTGTTAGATCGATCGGCACATCAAGATAGTGATCAAGAAAATTTGCATTTTGCTCAGGATCAAGAAGCTCCAACAAAGCACTGGCTGGGTCGCCAGCATGTCCTCTTCCCAACTGTCATAGACCACATCCTTAAAAGTTCAAATCATTCAATTTTGATGAAAGCTGAAGGTACATAAAGACAAGGATTTTCCAGAATATATACATTATCCACTATTCACCTAGTAATGAGAGTCATCTTTAGCAAACCAGAATCAGAACACAACACAACCCAATCCAAAACTTAACAAGACAAATTTACCTTGTCGATCTCATCAATCAAAACAAGAGGATTAGCTGTTCCAACATTTTTCAAGCACTGCACCATCTTCCCTGGCATAGCACCAACGTAGGTTCGACGATGACCCTGGGCAGAAATGAGGGTTGTGTAACTTAACAGCATTGTTTTGATAGTTGTTTCCACATGAAATTTCTAGTTACCTTGATCTCAGCAACATCAGCTAATCCACCCACGGAAAATCTATAAAACTTTCGATTCAAGGCACGAGCAATTGAACGGCCAATACTAGTTTTGCCCACTCCAGGCGGGCCTGAGAGACAGATGATTTTTCCTGTCAAGTATTGGCAAAATATCAAGAATTATCAAACCATGTTACATTAACTTGAATAATATAAAGTACAGAAGAAAATAATAAACCAGCCTTGTTGTGGAATATAACACAAGCAGGAGAAGAAAATAAACAACACCACAACAATGAATGAGGCTAAAAAAGGATTAAAACATTTGAATTTATTTGTTTCATACAGTCATAAAATTGATAGAACAAGAGAACTTTACTGACCTTGTGAGGTTCCTCGGAGTTTCCCAACCGCTATAAATTCCAATATTCTTTCCTTCACATCAGTTAATCCATAATGATCTTCATCAAGAATTTTTTGTGCTCGGATGACATCAAAGTTCTCATCACTATGCAATGAATTTAAAGAAATATAATAATAAGTTAGGCTGGTGTATAATTTGTTTCAAACATAGAAGTATCTTTTTACGATTATTTGGAAGTTTCCCTTGCTACAAAAATAAAATTAGTAGATAATCAAAAACCTATTTTTCACAATGCAATTCTATAAAAAGTTACTGTGGTTTCTATTCAACTTAGCTTCAACCCAAAAGCTAAAGCTAATAAATGCAATATATCAAGTACTCATTAACTTCACATTCATGTAATGTACGATAGTTCAACACTCCTTCTAAGGTGCAGGCTAGACAACACAAGGGCCCTGCACATGGACCAAGAACTAACAGGTAGGTAACACAAGTGAAGTGAGTCACTTAGGCCCACGACCAAACCAGCTCTTATAAGTTATAACATGTTATACTTCACTCCAAAGTCCAAACCAAAATCCTAAGCTAATTAGTGAAGGGGCCAGTTAGTGTATTATGTAATCATTAATTTTGCATTCTTTCATTATGGGATAACTGAACAGTTTCTAATTTTCCATTCCAAATATTCTCAACTGTAAAATTTATACTATTGATGTGAATGAATTTGCGTTAACAAGTACAAGGTAGACCCTTTATACAGGAGATTTAGACTGCAAACAGAAAACAAACTAGACTAGAAAATTAAACTAAACTTTCCTAATTGCAATATATTTCCTAATTTCCTACTAACAACTTTTCTAATTGCATCTTCACACTCCCCCTCATACTGGAGCATGTAAATCATATCAATACGAAAACTTTGATTCTCTCTTTTCTTGTTAAGACCTCTGGGAGCATGTACTGGTTGTTAGAGTTGATCTCAGTAATAGATGTTGATTAGAGAACTTTGTTAGCCTAGCAATTTGTGACCTCATGACTCCAGGACTACGTTTGGATAGTTTGGTCAGATAGGGAGGTTCAGGACTATTTCTATTGTGTCCCCCATGACTTTGGGACTACATTTTGGTGGTAGTATGATCAGATGAGAGGCTCAGGACTATTTCTACAGTGTGCCCTCATGACTCATGGAGGTCAAATGAGAGACTCAGAAACTATTTCTATAGTTAGTCCTCAAGGAAAAAATGAATGTTCTTTTAGAAGAGGCGGCATGGACTTGCTAGCGTCACAAAGGTGAATGTCATCTTTTATTGCTATAGTGAGATTAAAAGAAAAGAAATAGAAGAGGATAAGATTTTTAAAAGATACTCCCCTCCTCACATGCAAACATACCATGAGTAGGGAAGATAATAAAAACAGCCAAAATTTATGAAAATAAATAAATTCAAGAACTTTAATGAATTACATCCAAAAGAAGAAGAAAAAGGTAATAAAACCTTGAAGAAAGTATATATCCTAATTTCCTCCTAACAACATTCTTAATTCTACTAGATTGCATCTTCACACTAACCAACTAAAGATTTTAGAGACACCAGTCCACAAATCTCATGGATGTGAATGTAGTTATATTCCATCTCACTTACCCTACAAACTTAAAGGTGTATCAAATAGACAGCGGTAAGACAATTTTGAGCAGTAAAACCAATCACAGGATTAACTGTAGGGTAATTAACAATTACCCGTCTAATCAAATCTGCACTCAACATATGTCATAAAAAATTATCTCTAAGCCTTGGCAATATCGTGAATTTGTAAACATTACAATATCGTCAGTCCAAAATCCAAACGATTAAAGAATTGATCTCCAGGAACCATTATTGAAGAGCAAGCAAAGAGAATAAAAACCTGTAGGTTCCCCAAGGCAGTGCAGTCAACCAATCCAAATAGTTTCGAGTTACATTAAATTCACTAGAACTGGCCTCCAAGAGCTGCAGCTTTGTAAGCTCTTCTTCTATAACTTGCAAAACATGAAGTGGACAGTTCTCCCTGTTTGGCTCAAGCCTTTCCCTGAACTTTGCTGCAAACATTAAAAAAAAAAAAAAAAGGAAACATAACCTTGACAAAATTAACAGCTGCGTCTAAAATCTACATACCGCTTTTACTAAGAGCTGAAGATCTGAGTAATCCACAAATTACAATAAGCCAATATAAACATACAACATGCAGCACTAAGAACAAGGCAATACTTTATTTAACTTATGCATTAAATATTGGCATCAGAGCGGCATGATAAACAGTCCACGTTATCCAATATTTGTCTAATTTCAAACTTCTGATTCATCTCATTATGATACACAAGGATCAGAACGCATATGATTGTCATCTGATTATATTATTCCAATATTTGTCTAATTTCAAACTTCTGATTCATCTCATTATGATACACAAGGATCAGAACGCATATGATTGTCGTCTGATTATATTATTCCATTTCACAAGCATATCTACCACAACGAGCTCAAAACCACCCATCATTGTCAGCTTCTGACAAAAGATAAGTTTCAACAGAAAAGAACTCACCAGAGAGTGCTGTTTTGTCATCCGTCTCCAGACCTAGTTCCTGCACAAAGGCAATTGAAGTAAATGTCACCAGTATCCTTCGAAAAGATAGTGATTTGAAACCCACCTCAAACTGATCAATTCAGTAGGTAACATCCTAACTATGGTTTGTGAACCAAAATAATCAACACGCACAAAAAAGAAAAGGTAACTAAGGCTAATACCTTCTTGATTGCCTTAAGCTGCTCATTCAATAAGAAACGACGCTGCTCACCACTTATCTTTTCTTCAATAGCTTTTGCAATCGATTCCTGAACAATTCCAGAATGGTAATTAGTGTATCAAAATTTTAGGAAAAAGTTGGGACAAAGTTGTGTCATACAAAAACAATGGATGATACCTGAATCTTGCTGATCTCCATTTCTTTCTTTACCAATTCCAGAGTAAGATTTAAGCGTTTGTACACCTGAGAAAGCAAGATACTGCAGAGTTACAAAAGCACTTTTGGATGCAACATTAAAAATTGCATTTCCCTTGTGCAGATCCATTACTTCAAAGGCTCACAACCAATAAAAAATACATGTATTTTTCATCAAACAAGACTTCCCAAATCAGTCAAAAAACTCTAATCATGTTACTTACATCTAACTCTTCAAGAACTTGCTGGCATTGCAGTCTGTTTGCACCTGATATGGCTGCTCCAAAATCAGCCAACCTTGGAAAATTGAAGTCACCAACATGCTGCAGATTTTCAAGAAAAATTAAACGAGTATCACAAGTATAAAACCAAATTGGAGAAAAAAAGCTTATCAAGTCATTCTCGCGCACACAAAACAAACTTTTTTTAGCATTGACAACACTGGATGGAGAGGTAGAGAGGAAAAGCTTTGAGGTAGCAAAGTTTACATGATAGCATAAACAATAATGAAAATTAAATTTCGTTAACAAATCAGATAATATATTAGTTTGGAGTTAATGGATGGCAACACACACAGCATGTAACATAAAGAAAGGAGGGGAGGTGGAGAATGTAAATATCAACAAAAAATCTAGCATTACATACAAAAGTTAATGTGATAAAAAAATAAGAGGATTTTGTTTCAATATCTTATCAGATTTGAATAAATTGTTTCAACTAAACAGGATCATAATTGCTAGATTGTCGCTACAGAAAATCTTACTGTAGACGTGGCCTAACTATGTCTTAAGATGGATTGTCCTCCTACACAGCTTGAATATGTAAACAGAAAATGATTGCTATCACTTAAATTTCATATTCTAGTAAAAGCTATGGTTTTCAACTTTTAATTCGATCTATCAAATACTGATGAATTTCCATAACTTCACAGTACTTAATCTAAACAGTGTTTCAGTACATACTCACTTCTTCACCCTCCCTTTTCTGTTTCTTCCCACTCAATATAAAGGAGCTCTATGACAAAAGTACCATACCGAAGTATGGTTAATAAATGGAAAAAGCCACAATTCAGCCATATGCATCAAATGGTACAAAAGGCTGACCAACAAATTCCTATGAATTATAAAGAATATGATGTTGTTAATGAATGTGTTGGAAGAACCACAAACCTGCGTATAAGTTTGAACATGATCTCTCCAAAGAGAACTAGTTTTTAGAACATCTCTTAGAGTTGATATAACTTCAAATGAGGTTGCCTTTATAACATCATCATCCTTGTTATATGGCAATTCCTGCAATACAAAGAGAGGCACATTGAGATGGAAAGTAGAATACTTGTCTACTTATGAATGTGAAGTTTGTAATTGTCATACAATAATCAATGTAATTGGGAAAAACATATAACACCGATGACTGAACACCTTACCTTCAGATGATCAACTTTGACTGTAAGAGGGTCCTCGCTGACCTGCACAGAAGCCATAATTATTTTTGCCCCGAAACTATTCAAAGAAGCCAATCTTGTAGGGATATAGGATGTCACTCAAGAACAGTAATATAAAGCAGTGAAAAAGTCTCTGTAAATACAACAAAAATTAGGGTGTTTTCCCAACTGACCATCTCTGTTATTCGAAGTCGCCTATGACCAATAAGGATAACCTGGTCTCCTTGGATACTTGTGATCTGATAAATCATGTAGATCACATTACAAACAAACAGCATTAGATCATTATTCGATAGGCATTTCGGATTCAAAAAATAAAAATTATATTAAATTTCTGAAATGATATTGCAGCATACCTGTGCAAGTGTACCAACTTCATGAAGACGATTTAACAACTCTTTTCCTTTAATATCAGCTAAGTCTTTCTCCGTTTCAGAACCAGTTCCTGGCTCATCTTTTAGAAGGAAGGCACCAGCATATGGAGCTTGACGTGTTCGTCTTTCCTGTAATGCTGCTAACAATTTGGGGTCCTGTACAGATAATAAAATATTATTAAGAGAACCGTTGGGGAGATTAAAAATTTATGTTAATAAACTTCTTCAAAGAAAAAAATACTTGTTAATAGACTATTTGAACCCTCCACCTATCAGTTGGGTTAGAGGAAATTTTATATTGTACCCAAGCAAGTTTTGATTCAGGCCTGTGACCATTTTAACAGCCTACCCATGTGGTCTTTGGTTCACCGACTAAAACAAATACCTATTGTGGTCCATCAGCAAAAGATATGTCCCTCCACACGAGGGGAAGAGTTGATGGGATACCACATCTATTAAATGTATATATTACAACATCTTAATACACTAGTTGAACCTTCCACCTATCAGTTTAGGCTTTTGGGTTGACGAAATCTGACAGAAACTATAAAGCATCCAATATTAGATGTACTAAGAAAGAATCTGCCATACCTTCACATAAATTGGCATGTAAAAACCAGGAAAAAGTGGTCTGTGTGGCAGCGGTAATGCAATAACCTATAAAGAAAGATAAAATACAGTTGTCGTGAATAAATAAGCAACAAACAAGACTAGAAAAGCAATTGAAAAGTTCTTTTAGATAGTATGCACGAATGTCACAATGCTATACTGGTATCAGAATCATGGAGTAATCATATTCATAGTGTCTTGGATGAATTTGATTGGAACCAAAGAACTCAGAATCAACTTCATGACAACAACTTTCGTAGCCCTCCAACTTCTGTTGTGTTGAAGATTAAGCAAAAGACCACGAAGATAATCCTATGTAGCAACCATTACGCATTCCACAAATTTATCATACTACTTGAGTGGCTGCGTACTTATGAGGAGAACAATGCACCTAGTGGTGAATTTTAAAACCACTTTACAAAAATAGAGTGAAGCATTTGCAGTATCAAATTCTAGGTTAAATAATAAGTCCCTATTCCCATCAGTCAAGTAAATTCTGTAAGAGAGCGAAATTGCCCAAAGGCCAAAACGAGATCAACCAAATAGGATGTTTATCCGAAAATTCAAAAAACTAAAAAAAGTCAATGCCTTTAGGTGCCAAAGCAAAGGTTTGACGAGCACAAAAATTTAACTTCACCATGAAAATGTGGAACAACAGCTAGCTGATCACACATCATCACAGCCCAAATAAAATAATAATAATAATAATGAAGCAAAAAAAAAAACATATATGCTAGACTGCCTAGACATAGAGAAAATCAAAATATTTATTTCAGTAACTTCAAAGCTGCATTTTTTCCATCTCCAAGACCTAAGACAAATTAGCACAGGATAAAATTTCAATCTTTTTTGCTGCACTCGAATTTTCATTTCCTACCCCTTTCATTTTTTAATGATCAATATGTACAATTCCCCTAAAATATCCATAAATTTCATTTCTTCTGTCCATTCTCCCACACGGCACCACAACAGAACATTCTCTACCCTTTCCTGAACTTTCTACTACAACAGAACATTCTCTACCCTTTCCTGAACTCTCTATCCACTTTTCCAAGCAAACAAACACACTAGTATAATAAAATCACATTCAAGACCAACCGTTTGATAATCCTCGAGTCTGGGATTGGTGGGCACGATAGCAGACGAGCTATTCGATACAGCCTCCTCGCTTTCGACCTCCACCGCTCTGACTTGGTCTGAATCGGACCCGGAGCCATCACTGGAGTCGGAGCAGAAAAATGCTCTCCCTCTCCGGCCCAAACCACAATCGTCTCTCCGACCCAACCCTCTGAACGAGCTCAGGGCCCTCAACAGCGGCGAGGTCGAGTCGCGAGCGCCAACTCGGACGGCCGGAGAGAAGGCATGGGGTCGGGAGAGGAGCTTCAGCATGGGAGGGGCAAGGGAGTAATAAGATTGGGACTTGAGGGGCAAAAAGGAGAAGTTAGGTCTGGAAGTGAGCGCTAGTTTGGGTTGATGGATTGGAGAAGAAGCGCCATTAGCATTGATGGAGTGTGGAAATTGGGTGTGGGGGATACAAGTGTTAAAGCCCTTCATAAACCCCTTGGTTCTCACAGACAAAATTGACGGTATTGCCCCTGGGTGTTGTGTGAAGTGAACCCAGCAAAAGCAAAGCAAAAAGCAAAGCAAGAAGCAAAGCAGTTTTGTGCGAGAATGTTAGGTTAAAATAATTTTGGAGAAGATGTCGGTTATTTAATCACCATAAATACGAATATAATTAGGGTTTTCAGTTTCTTTTTTATGATTTATGTAAAATATAATAAGCAGTGTTTTTACCTAAAATATAACTCTAGGTCATATCATAATATCATATATCCATTTGCAATCCAAACCTCTTTTTTCATTTCTCTTCTTTGTTAATTCATTCGTTTTGCGTCGTGTTGTGCTAAATGAGTCAACCCTGACTCATTCACTTAAATGCTCATTCACTTAAATGTGTTACTTTTGTCGTGTCAACACGGCCCAACTAGTTATCATGTTGTGTTCGTGCTTTGTATTCATAATTGTGTTGTGTTCGTGTCGAATCGCACAACACACATACAACTTTTAGCACGACACGCACGCTCGAATTGTAAGATGATGAATGAATTGAACTGAATATTTCACCGCCTAAATCAATGTGCCGAAAAGTCTATGTATTGCAACTAGAATTACTATTTAGATTACAATGTACCTCATCATTAACCTCCCATCAATATTTACTAATGCGCTTCTTTGAATCGAGTAAAGAGAGAACACTAGAGTTTATCGTCCTCCTGGGAGTAGAGTTGGAGGCTTAAGGTCGACCTTCACGAGTTTAAGTTATGCATTCGAAAAAAAAAGCTGTTTTTATTAATCTTTTTCATTCGTTTTCTCGTGTTTTGGCTTGAAGAATACCAATTCGAAGGTTGAAATCGATATGTTTGGTGGTTTGAAGGAAAGAATCAGCAAAGCCAAAGCACTAAACTTAGCCTTGTGACCTTGCCTGCTCTTTCCTTTCTTTATTAATGTTTCTTAAACTTTCAGTAATAAATATTAATGGGAAAGGAAAGTATCAGACTTTTAAAATAACACATGGCTTCAGGTTCTTCCCTCGTTTCCAAGTTTCTGATGAAGTTTCCGAACTCATCTCAACATGTGTATATTAATTTGTACATCAAATTAAGGTCTAAGGCTAGGAAAAATGTTTTAGGCAATCCATGGATTTGGTAAACAGGAAGCGAGTTCTTTTTGTACTAGTTATTTCCACTATCATCGTCCTTAGCATCACAGGTATCGATCGATCAATCAATTCATTTGTATATCGTTCGTTATCATATTTGTCAAAAGTTATTAACAAGCTCTTACTTTTTGTTTGCATTTTCTAAAGCTGAAAAATGTGTGCGGACATGTGGGAAAGAGACCAATTCTTTGAAATTGTTGAATTGCTTTGACATGAACTCGGGAACCGTAGGTTGCGCGGTAAAAGAGGGCGTGAAGCTATATTTCTACTTCCACAACATTAGACCCGCGTACGTTGAGACTGCCCGACATAAGGCAATTCATGTCGGGCTAGTCAAGGCACTAGGACGGGGGATGTCCCCTAAAGATGCAGCCAAACAAGCTCAAATGTACGGGAAAGAGGCAGCGAAGGTGGCAAAACGTAGAGCCAGGCACATCATCGGGCCCATTGTTTCGTGCGGATGGGACTTGTTCGAGGTTATTTACTATGGAGGTAGCGTGGCGCAAGGATTCATGAGGGGCACGGGGACATTGTTGGGCACTTACGCGGGAGGGTTCGCGGGAGAGCAAAGGCTTGGGAGGTTTGGTTTTCTTGTTGGAAGCCATTTGGGCAGTTGGTTTGGAAGTGCAATAGGGCTAATGGTGTACGATTTCATGAATGGAATCAACTCCTTGTTTCAATTTGTTCAATTTCAATACCATAAAGCTCTTTATATCATGGGTTTTGAGATGTCTTGTAATAGAAACTCATCTAGTATAAATGAGCTTTAAGGCTTCTTAATATATATTCAAATGTTTACATGCTCGTGTTGAATCGAGGTGTACAATTTGCCTTTATTTCAAATCCTAAAACACATGCGTGTGTATATATTGATTTTGATTTAGTCATGTATATGCAATGTAAACTACATTTTAGAGACCTGTTCAAAATTATGTACAGTTGGTACAATAGTCTTGACAGCAAATTAAGTTGTATTTTCCACAAGTTGGGAGTTGTGACGTTATAGGTTGTGAAGTCATTTTGGGACGGATACATTAAATTGACTCATGAACGTGTAAATATGATCATGATACATAAAATATTAAAATATATTTCAACTAGTCATAAACAAGACACATCATAGTCAACAATTCAACATATAATTTATCGAACTCTTTAGAGTAATTTAAACATACCCAAGTCCCATGAGAAAGTGTGTGCTCTTCACTCTTCCAAGTTGTTCGAAAGATTAAAGTCGGAGGATATAATTTAAGAATTAAATACATGAACTTAAAACGTCATTTTAAAATTCCTATTTTAAGAATTAACGTCATTCAAAAGGAATCAATAAAGTGAAAATCACTCATTATAACCTGAGACCTCTATGTGAATTTGAAACGCTTAAACCGTTTGACCCAACCTGCTTCGGTAGAACGAAATGAACAGTTGGAAACCAAAATGAAACTTTTTTTTTTTCTTTTCCAAAATAAATGAGAATGCGTTTTGAGGTGATACGACAACTATGTCGATGGTAGTTTGCGAGAGAAGCGTAAACGGCGCGTTTAAGCTGTCGTTCGCTGATTTCTCCGTGTCGCTTCTTTCAAAATTAAGAAGACTCAGATATTTAAAAACTGCAGCAACTAAAAATATAACAGCAATTCAACGTTACATTTTGGCTTCGACCAACAGATTCTTCTCTCTGCCTTCAAGTTTTTGAAGGCCACACTTTTTTCTGATCTCAGATTTCAAATTGTTTTAGGGTTAGATCTTACGAGTAATTATGAATTTGGTATTCAAGAGGCGAGTGCATGTTGCTATCGGGATCGTCAGTATCATCGTCCTCAGCTTCACAGGTATTTCCTATTTTTTCATTTACATTTTTGAATGTATTCTTCAAATTTCGTAAGATTTGAGGCATTTATGTGAAGAATCGCAATCGCGTGATGCAAAAATAGAACTAAATGAATTGCAAATTTGGGAATTTGTCTGGATGGGTTTGATTTGGCTATTGGGAAAAGGAATAGAGGAAGTGTAAAGTTTGAAGATTCACTTTTTGTTTTGTTTTGGTTGTTGTTGTTGATTGGAGATGGAAATACTGGGCTCAACCCAGCGTTAAATTACTTAAATAACCAATTTGGGAAGATTTGAGGCATTTATGTGAAAAATCGCAATCTCATGATGCAAAAATGGAACTGAATAGAGTGCAAATTTGGGAATTTGTTCATATGGGTTTGATTCGGCTGTTGGGAAAAGGACTAGAGTAGGTATAAAGTTTGAAGCTTCACTTTGTTTATTTATTTATTGGAGATGGAAATACAGAGCTCAACCCAGAGCTAAATAATCCATTGATTTAGGTTCACAATTTTTTATATTGAGGTGGGTTAAAATTTATGTTTACCTAGTTTAGAACTCCAGAAGTTTTCCTTTTAAAGAAAAAAAAAAAAAACACTCCAGAACCAGAAGATTAAATATCTGCATTTTTGGACTGTCTGGTAAATTTGTGGTCTTATTTACCCTGTCATGAAATCACCTTAGATGGATAGTGGTTCATAGCATATAGTTTCAAAGTAAATCAATGAAGTAGTTCCCTCTGGGCAGTTGTTAACAGTGTCCCTCTTTTTTTGATAAGCGATGGGACAGGCCCAATGATTCTCATCCCCTAGTGGGGAGGTCACTTTGTTAGTTATTAGTTCCCCTTAAATCCATAAATCTCACCCCATATTGTCGACAATGAGGCTTGAACCTGAGACCTCAAAGGGAATCGAAAGCGCCTCAACCGCTTGGCCCAACTCTTGATTGGACCCTTTTGCTTAATTACTTTGCTGTTCAATTTTTTTGTAATGTCACTATTTACGGCATTTTTCTTCGTGCTCTTGTGTTGTGTAGAATTGCATTAAGAAATGGTTTAAGGTACTATGGTTTTTCCACGTTCTTGATAAGCCATTATTATTTGGTTGAACTTTTCAAATTCATTGTTGATTTACTTTTTGCCTGCCTTATATGCTGAAATGGTACTTAATATTGGGACGTACTTCTTTGGTTCCTCTGGCCTAAATATTTTTCAATTCCAGTTTCCCACTATCAAAACCATTGGATAGTAAAATTTTATTTTGTGTCTTAAAGGATCTTTTGAATTGCATAGGTTGACTCATAACTATGCTTATGCATTTTATTCATTTTTTTGTCTCTGATTTGTTCAGTTTTCTCCATGTCTAGATCAGAAATAGAAACCTGTTCATTTACCAAAGTGCTACACATGTTTATTATTGATATTAATATTAGTGGAAACTCTAACCCCTCAATGTTTCCAAATATTATCTGGACAACCTAAATTAGTTTACTGGACTCTTGTTTTGGCACCGGGAAGATGACATATATGTGACATCTATAAATCCTTATGTAAACTATAACTAAGAAAATAAATACGCATAATGTTAATATGATAAAATCCTGTACATTATCCATATAAAAACACTAAAATCAACTCCATTACCCACAAAATAACATAAAACATTACTGTACTGTTTTAAAATTGTTTTATTTCTAACCTCGGCATTTCAACATTCTTTGTTTTTCAAATTGATATCTTGGGTTACCTTTCAAAGCTTCATGATAATAAACTTGTAAAGCCTGCAATTCATCCTGTCTAGGGTGTTTTTCTTATATATTATATTTTCGCATTGGGGATGTGGCTTATAAAGTGTAATATCTTTTTGCTTACTGTAGCTGAAAAATCTCGGCAGTTGATTGGAGACGAGGCTTCATCCCAAAGTGGGAAGTTCACATTGTTGAATTGCTTTGACATGGGTTCTGGAACTGTCGCTTGCACGGTCAAGGAAGGTGTGAAGCTCTATTTCTACAACATCAGATCTGTACATGTTGAGAAAGCCAGACATGATGCAATTGAAACTGCCCTAGTTGAAGCACTGGGACAAGGGATGTCTCCTTCTGAAGCAGCCAGAGTAGCACAAAAAGATGGAGCAAAGGCAGCAAAGCTTGCAAGCCGGAAAGCTAAGCGAATCATAGGGCCCATAATTTCTTCTGGATGGGACTTTTTTGAGGCTATGTACTATGGAGGTAGCATGACAGAAGCGTTCCTCAGGGGCACTGGGACCTTGGTTGGCGCATACGCTGGAGGGTATTCAGGAGAGCAAAGGCTTGGGAGGTTTGGTTATCTCGTTGGAAGTCATTTGGGCAGTTGGTTTGGAGGCCGAGTAGGACTAATGGTATACGATGTGATTAGTGGAGCAAAGTACTTGCTTTACTTTGCTCAGCCTGAAGAAACTGAATCTTATCCAACTTTGGCCGATGAGATGTCTGAATCTTCTGAAAACTCCTATGATTATGAAGTTCCCGCGTATACGAACCCTGAGGCTTCTGAAGACTCAATTGTTGACGAGTTTCCTGCTTATCAAAGCTTTGAAACATTCGAAGACTCTGAATCAAGGTGAATATATTGGGCTTATTTCCTTGCACAAAATAATTTTAGTATTTGTATATGGCGATATTAGCTACGTTTTAGAAGCATATTCAAATTTGTGTATAAACTAGTATTGTGGATTCATTTCGTCAAAAATCTTTCATAAATGAGTAAATTATGATCAGTATGAGCCCTTTCAATCTCCTACTTAAATTGTGGTATATTAAGCTTTCTCCATCATGGACCCATGGTAGGATTATAATTGTGACAAAATCGCGGTCATTCAAAAGTGAACGTGTGTATAACTACAATATGAATCAATAGCTCAACCCTAGCAAGGAAAGAGTGTGTCATAGTAAATTACCAATAAAAATCATTTAATTTTTTATCAGTTGAACTACAAAACATGGGGTAGCTCTTTTCATCCCATACCGTTAGCAGGGACACTCAAACTCGAGACCTCAAAAGGAATCCTAAACGCTTAAAACCGTTTGACCTAACTTGCCTCGGTAATAAAAATCATTTATTAGTTTGCCCATCTTGCACAAGAGGAATTTAAACTACATTAATGCTCCTATATAGAGTGTAAGGCAAGTAATTATTCTTCTTCCACAACAAGACTGATCTCACCCTTATCTAACATGTCATAAAACTCTCTGATCTTTTTCTTCTGTTTCATGTGTTGCATCTTCCATAAACCTCCAGCAAGCACCCCAAGTCCCAATCCCATAATAATCTCCTTCACCACACTTGGACCTTTCAGTGTCACATGACCAACCATTGAGTTCTTAATTACTATCAAACAAACAAACAAACAATTAGGATATTAAGGATGATCAAATCAAGAGACTAGCTGGTTCTAATTACATATGTAATTAAGGAACAAGAAAGAAGAGACAACCTGAATTGTGAAATGGGCTATAAGGATATACCAATGATTCAAGATTCAATCATGGAAGAAGAGAAATGTTATTTATTTGCTATTCCAATGCCACTATATTTCTCATCTTCTGTTGCCTGTCCTACATCCAAGGAGGAAACTATCAACCACAGTTTCATTCTTTTACTTAATGATTACTTACTCCTATAAAAAAGAATATTTATTCTAAATTCATTTAAATGCGCAGAAAAACAAAACAAGTACTCCTCCGTCTCAAAATAAGTGTCTTATTTCTATTTTTTTGTAAAAATTAAGAATTACAAGATAATTTAGTGTGTTTTCAATATTACCCTTACTTTCCCACCTAAACTTCATGCACTAATATGCCCATGTACATAAGTGATAAGAGTAATATGGAAAAAACAATAATATAATAGCCTAAAAATAGAAATATGACACTCATTTTGGGATGGAGGGAGTAATATATTTTCTCTGAAAATATAATTTGATTCATGAACTTTCATGTTTCGATCCACTTTAGTCCATCATTTTTTCTAAATTTAAAATAGTTTTTGAACTTTTGTCTTTTTGATTCAAAAGAGTCATAAATTTTCGTGTTTCGACCAGTTTGGTCCATCAGTTTTTTTTGTTGTCAGATTTGATCTTGAACTTTTGAAAGTTCATAGGCCATTTTGGATCAATATTTGAAAGTTCATAAATTTTTTTGGGCAAAAAATTTCATAGACCAAATTAGGTTGAAAACGGAAGTTCATGGACTATTTTGACTTTTGAGTTAAACAAAAGTTTTTTTTAATATATAACTAAGTTAAATAAAAGTTTATGAATCTCATTGCGCTGGGTGGAGTGGAATTTAAAGGGGAGAGCTACCCTTTATTGTGTAGCTCAACTTGTTAGTTTTTTTTTTTTTTTTTTAAAGGTTAATGAACTAAATTAAGTGAAGTTTGAAAATTCAAATAGATCTTCTTTTTTTTTAAAAAAATAACCATAATCAATATTATTAAGCACTCAAATCAGCTATTAATAGACTTGTGATCGGAATCGAGAATGCTTCTCAACCCATCCAATAGAACCCGTTACAAACCTAAACGATCGAGCTAATTCATATTCAAATAGATCTTTTTAGTTTAATTGATACAGGCCTATAGCTATAAAAAGAAATTGTATCAAGAATCTCAACCAATTTATATTGGCTGAGACTAGGGCCGGGCATTAATCGGGACAGACTGGAAAAATAGCACGGATTGGACCATAAATGAAATGGACCGATCCGGACCAAAGAATTCGGTACGGTTTTCGGTCCATATTTTTATGTTCATTCGGTCTGGTCCTTGGCTCGGTCCGGACCACTCAAATATGGTTCAGTCCGGTCCATGGATTGATTATGACCGGTCCAGTCTTCGGTCATAAAGTTATTGAAATTTTGATCCGGTTCTGGACCGATGCCCAGTCCTAGTTGAGACCCTCAGCTATGAGACAAATAAAATAAATCTTTGCGAGACACTTCGAGCCCAAAAAAGTATTGAGACGATCAACTAATGTGGCATCATCTAATTGACCGTGATTTATTGTTGAGAGTCTTTTTTACTCCATAAAAAAAATTGACATGGGCCTATATAAGGATCGGAATGATAGAAATGGGCCCAAGCCCATTTCGATTGTAAGGGTCCGTTTGGCAGCGTTGTTGTTGTCCTTGTCCATGGAAACAGCAGCTGGTCGTCACTTCAAACAGTCAACACTGACACCCACTCACGTTACTGGATTCTTTTCGTTACGTACGGCGCAGGTGATTGTAGTGGCCTCGCGTACGTACGTACAAGCCAGCACGTGCGAAACAGTGAGCGACTGCAGAGGAACAGTGATGGGTGTTACGTGGATGACGCTAAAGGACGTCAGTGGAGCAGTCTCCGTCACCCAGATGTGACTGTGACCGTGACCCACTCTTTTTCTTTTTTCTCTTTCCTCTTTTAATGACCCAACAAACCATCAGTCACCTCCGCTCTGCTCACCGCTCAGTACCTAGTGGCTGACGTGGCCGATTGATCCGACGGCTGATGCTGACTCTGCTTTTTTCTCAAGACACGCGACAGACAGTATCGCGCGCGATGCGCGGGTTGCGTCTGTCGCTCTCATTGAGCTGCCACGTACTCAAAACTCGTATCACGTGGGACCCAACACCACTACTCTCCTTTGAATTATGAACCATATATTATTCATTTCAAAATAAATTTTAGTACTAAAGATATCAATTGTACAAATTATAGTATTAAACTTCACATCTAATGTACAAAACTAAAATGTTTTCGATTATTGAACCAACATAAATCACACCTCTAATCATGCTTAACTAGGTAACCATGGGCCGACATTGTTGAGTGTCTTTATTTGTGAGTTTTTCACTTTTATCCTTAGATAATATTAATATTAGTAGCTGTGGCGGAGCACGCAGCTAAACTGTTGTTGACAAAGGCAATAAAACTTTCTCGCCAACTTTTAGGGTGAAAAATCAGTAACGAAAATTTCGTCGTTGATGACTGCTGTTTTGAATCAACAACAAACTGTTCTAAAGATAAAACCTAATGTTCCAACAAAATAGCCAATATGTTACCTTGATTTGAGTTAGCCATGACAGGTAGCTCTCTCGGATTCTCAAGTCGCAAGGCTCTACTAGTCTCCTCAAACCTCAAGAATCTCCTAACGTCCTTAAGGGAATTTTGTAGTCTTCTCAAGCTTCCAATCCCCACAAGGCTTTCATAAAATTCTCAAGAGTCTTTAAATATTTTTCAAATTCATCTCTTTAAGCTTACGCCACCCACAACCATAACTCCATAAGATTACCGATAGCCACATAGTATTTACGACACAAACTAGAATGACATCCTAATACAGTAGACGTCAAAGGAATACACACCGCGCTTCGTTATGCCCAAGAGGCAAGTGGGATCTCGAAACCCGATATGGTGCCTAGGAAGTGACCGCACGTGAGACAAGCCATCATCACATACCCCACGTCACCACCGATTAGTCGCAAGATGCCACATCACCTCTTTTGGTTGGTAAGTTTTAATAGTCCATCTCTTAAAGAAATATGATATTCATTTTCCACATTCTCACAAAAAAATATCCTCATATTTCTCTCAAACTCGTTATATACTTGACAGTGTTTAGGACCCTCACGGTATAAATTACTATCGTCGTGTTTAAGTTTTTTTAGTATACATTTATGTTTTCACTTAGACGAGAAGAATGACATGACAATGATAGAAAGTGAAAGTTACTTATGAAGTTTAGTAAATTACTTACGATAATTACATAACATACCTGACAAATAAATGAGATCGTTCAAGAACATTCAGTTAAGAAAGTGAATTTAATTTAAAACTAAAGGTATGGTTGTGGTAAAGAAGCCTTCAAAAGCCTTTGAAATGGAGAATAAAGAGCTCCCATAGTTTTGTTTTTGACTCAAAAGACAGGGTAGGGTAATACTACTGGACAAAGAAAAATTTCATAGTAATCATTTTTTTTCTGTATTGTCCTTGAAATATTGATTGGTGAGAAGATAGAATGTACAACATATGGTAGTTAATTTCATGGATGTAAACATTGTCAGTAGGGTTTGGTTCTCTGGATATATATGTGTGTGTTTATAAATAATTCAAGTGTTGATTTGATGCTTCAAACATGTACTGTGCATTGTCAATGACCCAACCCAACAACCAGGTGCCCACAACCAGCTCTGTCACTGCCACTGGAGTGTGGGGATTGTTTGTTCTTTCATGGAACTCACAGTTGAGTTCTTGGACCAAGTCAAGTTCCTAAGATCATCAAATGGGTGGGTCGCAAAAACACTTAGTCAATTGTATATCAGACAAATGGTTACAGCCATGACATCTCATGGAGATCACTCAACCACTATACAATTGCTTGTCTTAATCCAAACCCACCTCCCTTGTTTACTCATCCATCACTTCATCAACTTACCTTTCATTTTCTATCCATTTTTTTTTTATCCATTTTCCATACTTTGAACTGGTGATAGTGTTGATGTATCCCACGTCGAACAGAAGCGAAGTTCATTGGGTTGGAGTCGAGTTTAACACGATATCAGGCTTAATAAGATTTGGACTTAGTGACCCGTCTTTGATATGATTTAAATAGAGTTTTGTTTCAACATTTCTACTTAGAATCTTGCACCATTCTGTAAATAGCACACTTTACTCATTCAGAAGCTCATAGTTTCAAGATTAGCCAACAGACATTTGAACTGATGATAGATACAAATTAAGGGCAGAGAAAACTAACTTACCCAACTCTTGGAGTCCTGAATTTCACAACCATCCACATAAGATGGGGAAAAAATGGCAAAATGGCAACTACAAATTTACAGAGGAAAGGAAGCAAAAGGGTTACTGTTAAATCTCAACATTCATGCATGTAGCATCTTACTTTGTTGCCTATGACCCTGCATGCCCACTTCCAGGTCCTCCCAATGTCAAAACCACACCCTGTAGATCACTTCTAAGCTTCGGCTCCTTGGTTATGGATGGTGCAGTTCTAACAACGGGGAATGGTCGAGCCAGTTGAGCTTGTCGGAAGCTCTGGCCTGATTCTGACATGTAGATTTTCATCGGCTGATTAGAAGACTTGAAGGGTTGTTGGGGTTCCACGTTGTTTGTGCTTGGGAATGCTTGAGCAACAGAAATATGACTTGCTAAAGGACTATGGCTCGAAACAGCCCCTCTCGGGATGGCACTAGGTCCCTGATTAAGCAAATAAATTCGAATAGTGAGTTACGTTTGGTGATCAAGAAAATGTAAGGAGAGTAGAAGATAATGAAAATATGGATTTTATGATAGTTGTGGACTTACAGGAGCAAATAAGACACCTCTGAATATCTTCCCATTGACAGATGCAGTCATTAGAAAACCCGAGTCAAAGGCTCCATCTACTTTACCTCGAACCTCAGCTCCAATCTAAGCAGAGAAAAATGAGCTAAAAGTATCAAGAAATTATCTTCAAATGCAAAGCTACTCTGATTATCTCTGAAAACTTGAGTAAATAAATACCAGGTTTTGAACAGAATGTGCCTCAAACGGTTTCTGTTCTGCAGCAGGGTAATGCGCTCCTAGTCTACTTGTATGAACTGCATTTGCAACTTGTTCGCGTTTTGGTTGGCTTTGATATTCTCCTAAATACTGAATGTCATGTGAAGCTCTCGGGAAACCATGCCCGTGGTCTCTTTGGTTACTTCCCACATCGTTTGTCGGGTATTTGCTTGGAGTGTTCTTGCCTAACTGCTTAAATAAATGAAATCCTTGAGCATTATCTGTGACGGGACCAGATGGTTTCTGAACTGGAGTCTGTTCTTGGTCAGATTGCGACGGAGATGAATGCTGAGAGAGGGAAAGAGAATGCTCTTCTTGTTCTGATTCAGCCTCCCAAACCTTCAAGTTGCTAGTTCTCCTCCTCTTCGAATGTGAAGTATCTGTACAGAATGAATTGTTCATGTTAAGCATGTTTGGAAATATCAAACTCTTCTTCAGAAACCAATATCAATGTGAAACAAACCTGAACTGAGCCGTAAAGACTGTTTTGTATCCGTTTCTGGTTCACGGGCTCCCTTTCTTGCTTCCACTGCATTTCCCCCCAAGAAAATAGTTTTCTGCTTCAAAACACGAAAGAGTAAGTCACTAAGTCCCTCTATCTTCGGAAGACAAAATAGCATCTAATGGAAATTTCTGTACCAGGTTATTTTCTGCTCCTGCAGGCAATCCTCTCTTTACTTGGCTCCAATGCTTCCCAAAGATTTTACACATGGAAATGTTGTAACGCCCGTTAGGATGCTCGGCTCCAAGTTGCAGGACCAACAACTCGTTGAGAGGACGCTCGTCTTCCCCACAGCTGCAGAAACATTCAAAGCCAGAACTCGTTATCCAATGCAACTTGGAGTTAAAGTGCCATTGCTAAAACATAATCATGAAACTTACCCTCCGTAGATGGCAACATCCGAGTCAGTGACTACAGCGGTATGAGAAAACCTCCCCTGGGGTTGATGGCCGCGTATATCAAGCTGAGTCCACGAACAAGTGCTTACATCCAGAACCCAAACATCGTTATAGTAGTGCTTGTCCCCGACTCCTCCAATTACATAAATCTGCATATTTATGAAAAGAAGCATTTTAGATCTGTGAAGGGCTAATTCCATGGCTATTCTAATTGAATCATATTATGTACATGACTTGCCTTTGTCCCTATATTCACAGCAGCGTGACCTGCTCGGACACCAGGTGAAGATCCTTGAACAGCCAACTGTTAAGCAAATGATACAAAAACTCTCATCACATATCAAACATGAACATATACACATCTAATTACACATAACATGTTTGAAGTGCATACCCTTGACCAAGTCAGCGTGTCCATATCGAGCATAGCAACAGCACCGTGATAACGGTCTCCACAGTCTCCACCATACACGACAAGCTTGTTCCCTATGGCAATAGTGCAATGGCTGTCCCTCGGGATAGGAATATCGCCCTTCACCTCAGGGGAAGTCCATCTCATGGTCTTTAGGTCTAAAACATGCAGATCATTCAAGTAATTGGCTTCTCCTTCTCCACTTCCACCAAATATAACCAATTTGTCATCTCCAACAAGTGTAGCGGTATGACTCTCGCGTGGGGAGGGCGGAGTTCCTCCACAATCCGGCTGCATCCACTCCTTCGTCCCGAGATCCAAAACATGAAGATCATTGACCTTCTTGCAACCATTTGTACCACCAAAAACTACCATCCTCTGCCCCACAAGAACAGCACTGTGGCTGTCTCTCGGACCAGGCCCCTTACCAATGGTAGCAAGAGTGTTCCAAGACATGGTATCAAGATTCAACACAAGAACATCACTGAAATGCAGACCTCCACAACATCCCTACAGGAACCGAATTAGCTTATTGAGAAACAGAGCCGAAAAATTCACAAATTGAGCAATCATGATATGATCTACAGATTATTTGCAAGAAGTTGAAGAGAAGTTATCAGTACAGCAAACCAACAATGATTTAGTTTAGATAGAAAAAATTGAAAACTTAGCCAACCAAGTCCTGTAGCAGCACATTTTCATTACTATGGTTACAATTTGGTAATATAGTTTCTTTAACAAATTTGGTTTGGAATAAACCAATAACAATCTCAAACAGCAACAATCAAATAGACAAATACACGAAACTGCAAGGCAATGAGCAAAAAAGAAAAAGGCAAAAAAAAGAGTCTAAAAGGGAACCAAGAAAGAAAACAAAGGAAGAAAGTGAGAATAATAATTTCTATTTCAAGAAAGCAAGATGGTTGATGCAAAGCCTACTACAAAACTGTCCTCTGCTAATTTGAAGAAACCAAAAACACAAACAACAATAACAACAATAAAAAAACAGACAAAGTAGCAAAAACTAAAAACCTGGGAAGAAAGCATATGCATCATTAACCAAAGATAACCAAATATATTAACATATTGCAAAACAAAGAAGAAAAAACTCAAGCTCAAAGATTAAACTAAGCAACATACATATAAAAAATGGAAGAAAGTGTATAATTATAATATATAAAAAAAAGTACCCCAAAGACATAAACAAGGCCATGAGAGTAGCAAGCAGAGTGACCCCATCTCTCAGAAGGGTTGAAGCCAACAACTTTAGGGTAGAGCCACATTGCCTTCTTCTTTGTGGTTTCAGATTCAAGAGGTAAAGAGCCCATGATTTTTGCTACCAAGAAATTTCAGGACAGTAGCTGAAGATGGAGAAGATGGAGAAAGTAGAGAGGAATGTGGAGATACTTGAAAATATTGGAGAGAGAGAGAGGTAGGGACTAGAGAGTCAAAAAAATGAAAAATAAAAAAAGAGGAGATGAGCAAACCAAGTGAATGTGATATACCATCAACAATCAGTGTCAAATAGACATGAAAAGATGGGGGCTTTCAAGTCCAAATCACTGTGGCAACCAACAACAACAAGGGTCTCTTCTCTTTCTCTTGCACAAAATATATAACATTGACTTATGATACAATTAATATACTAATAATATTCATATTTGCTATTAAGTGTATGGTTATTTGTTAAAATAAATAAATAAAGAATGTCATCTTGGTAATATATGTTCTTTTTTATGTTTGGTAATATCCTAATAGTATCTCCTAGACTTGCATTATCAACATAGTATTAGATAGCTGGATAGGGTTGGGAAAAAAAAATAGCAAGCAAAGTGATGTAATATAAAGTAATGTGACATTTGATTGATTTACAATATATTATTATTATGGTATTGAATATATATTTAAAAAAAAGGAAAAAAAAAAGTTTGTCTAACTGAAAATGATGGTGGGTATGGGGACATTGGGTTGTGGGAAATGATGGAGATGGAGATGGTGTTTTGTTGGGAGGGTTTTTTAGGGTTTGGGGAGGAGAGAGATGGGTTTGGGAGTTTTGTTTCTCTTTTGTGTAACTATTTTTTACTAAAAACTTAAGTATTTGTTAATGGAGCATGGTATTGGGATTGATGGGAGGTGAAGTATTTTTGGGGATAAATTTTTTTGAAGGAAATAAAAAAAGATAGAAAGGAGATGGTGTGTGAGTGTGGCACCCAATTTTCAAGGTGGGTTAAATATTTATGATATTGATGTGTGTTCTCAAGGTGGTGTGCATGGGGAAATGTGTGTGTTGTGAGAATTCTTTTTCAAGTTTTGGGAAATGGGGAATATTTTCAACTTCAACTTCAACTTCAACTTCAACTTCAATACATGTGTTGTGTTGTTTCTTTCAAAAAGGTTGCTGTAGGTTTTTCTCGTAACCTCTGCTTCTCTCTCTCATCCAACTTTGCATCATACTATACTGTTAACAATGAAAATGGTTCTTATATGTTGAAAGTTGAAACGTTCACTAGTCAACTGGTAAGGAGTTGTTTCAGGTTAACTTGAGGTTTCGAGTTTGAGTCTCAGAGAATGCAGTTACATTAAAACTTGGTAAGGAGAGCTTTGCCACCCTTGTGGTTCTATCTGGCTCAAATGAGAATTAGTCTGGATGTGGTAAAACGGCCCTTGGGGTTCTACCTTCCTCGAATGAGGATTAGTCTGCATGTGGTAAAACGGTTAAGTTGAAACGTTCGAAGCCAGCCGAAATTGTTTAATTGAATTAACTTCTCAAAAATAACTCATAACCATAAATAGATCATCAATAATATATATTAGATTCCCTCTTCATACTTCGAAAATGAGTCTCGATCCTGATAACTCAAAAGAAATTCAAAACGCTTAAACCAATTTGCCCTAATATGCTCTAGTAATTATGAGTTTTTTTTAGTTTTAACCAAACACGTAAAAGAGCAATTTGGTGCTCCTAAGCTTACTTGATATGCTCATGAACTAATTCAAACACTCTCTTTAACTCTTTTAAACTTTATTCAAAAAAAGAAAAAAAATAGAGAATTAAAGAGTAAAAAGAGCGATTGCATTCGATCCTCACTCAATACACTCCTGAAAAAGTGATAAACTTTAACTATGACTTGTCATTGAACGAATAAGAATTAGCCCACCTACACCCCATCCCAGCCTCCGCTTTCTTCAGTCCCTGCCTAGATCTCCACGTTGCCTCTATCATCCACCATCGCACTGCCATCATCCATCGTCGCTCTGCCGCTCCTTCCCTACTGTATACCATAGCCGCCGTCGCTGCAGTCCCGTTGCTGGAGACCCTGACCAAGAGTTGCCCTAGGTTCCTCGTCGTTGTTTGTTGGAGTTGCTTCCCGAAGCCTCTCTTAGAATTTCTAGACCCGCGGATCGGAGGTAGCATCTTCCCGTTGGAGTCTACATCGCCGTGAGCACAGCTTTCTACGGGCACAATGACTTTATCCTTGTTTTTCTGCTATAGTTTTTTAGGTTGTTTGTGAGCTTTATGCTCAATTTGTCTAGCAGCATTTGTCCTCCATTTTTGGAAGTTCTTCCTTGATTGAAAGTTTTTTGTTCATTTGGTCTTTGAGTGGTTTGTTTGGGAGCACTGTCGTGCGTTCATCATATGAAGTGAGCAAGAGCG
>JAYMTA010000276.1:0-32512 GCA_036897625.1 Pelargonium cotyledonis | reverse complement strand
AGTGATAACGCTGATTTTGTTTTTTTTGGGGTTTTTTTTTTTTTTTTTTTTTTTTTCTGCGGATTTGTTTGTTGGGTTGGTGTTATTATGGGAATGTTTTGTTTGCGTGCCAACTGTTCGATGAAATTCCCAGCTGAAAGTTTTTTGTTTGATGGGTCTAATGTTTTATTTTGGTGCCACTGTTTGATAAAAGTCCTGGCTGAATGTGTGTGTGTGTGTGTGTGTGTTTGGTTACAGGTGGATATTGTGCAGAAGATACGAGTTGATGGAGAGCTGAATAGGGCTCGGTTTATGCCGCAGAACCCATCTATTGTAGGTGCAAAGACAAATGGTTGTGAGGTTTATGTATTCGATGTCACTAAACAGAAGGAGAGACAGCAAGGAGATGGCTCTGATCCTGATTTGAGGTTGAAGGGTCATGATAAAGAAGGGTATGGCTTGTCGTGGAGCCCCTTTAAGGAAGGTTATCTTTTGAGTGGCTCTCATGATCATAAGATATGTTTGTGGGATGTTACTGCAGCGGCTCAGGATAAAGTGCTTGATACAATACATGTGTATGAGGTAACTTTGAAATTGATCTGTGTTGTTGAATAAATCATAGTGTTTTTGTTTGCATGACCAATGGCAGGTGTAGAGTTTTGACTATTTGGAATTGCCAACTACATTACAGGCTCATGAAAGTGTTGTTGGAGATGTGTCGTGGCATTTGAAGAATGACAGTTTATTTGGCTCTGTGGGTGATGATTGTAAGTTGATCATTTGGGACTTGAGAACAAACCAACCTCAACATTCTGTCAAAGCACATGAGAAAGAGGTAATGCAATTTTAACATTGTTATGGTAGCATCTATCATATATTGTATTAACTTTTTGGTTTTGAATTTTAATGCACTAAATAGTGCTTGAAGACCTATCTGTTTCTAGTGTTAGCTGATAAAAAAGGGGAGTTACCGCATAATGAAAATTTTGAGCATGGTTATTTTGCGAATGATTATTTTTTCCTTTACAAATTCTTAGCTTGCAAGACTGAGAAAAGAAATGCGTAGTGGACCTGTATTTGGTTAGTGTGCTACTTGTTGTAACAACGGAGGATAAACAGAAATTGGCGGTTTGGTTATGAGCACTCATTTTAGAAAGTTAGTTGATCATGAATTATTAACAGTATCTCTAAGACAAGTGTCCCAAAATGAGTACACTCATTTTGAAACCGAGGCAATTTATGTCTAAAATCTACATTAGCTGTCTATTTTCTACTTTTAATGACATTAGCGAAATTTGAACTTTCTTATTGTCTTGTTGGTTCTCTCTGTTTATATGTTGTGTTCTTTCTCTATGCACGTAAGAGTATTTTAACTCATTTACACTAATTACCTCTGTTTTTCTGGTCCCAGATTAACTATTTATCCTTCAATCCTTATAATGAATGGGTCTTGGCAACAGCATCTTCAGATACTACTGTTGGCCTGTTTGATATGCGCAAGCTGACCTTGCCATTGCATGTCTTTGGAGGTCACACGTATGTCCATACTATATCTTTGGCCTATTTTATGCATCAATCTTTTATTTTGTTTCACTTTTCCAGCTTCTCTGACTGCTAGGTATTTTGTCAGTCGTAATGTGTGCATAAATTAACTAACTTCGATTCCATTGTCAACATGTTTATGAAAAAATTTAATTTGTCCCAAATTTTGTATGAAACTTATGTTCAAAGTGATGTGATAATATACTTTATGTCTATAATACCGTCACCCTCCCATGAATTTCTAGTGCATAGCACCTGGTTTAGGAGACACAGTGTACACTTGCACACTATGAGTCGGCAAAGTCATCAATAAAATAATTAATGTGGCATATCTCATTAGTTGAGACATCATTTTATACAAGATTAGAGATACATAACATTACTATATATTCTTTGGGTTTTGAAACTTCCCCGAACTCCCGCCATTTAGATGTGTTTGGTCCATATTATTTGATTAGCTTCCAGCATTTCAATGGTGTACAATTTCATAGATGTACAAGCTGATTGCTGATTAACCCTAAATTACATTTCCACTTTATCTTGACAAAATTCATGGGATGATCTGGTAACACAATTGTTTTTATATTGATGTAACTAATAAAACCAAGATATCCATTCCTCATAGCACATGACGTTCCTCCGGGACTTCTGGATCTTGATCTATAGATTTAATTTGTAGAACTGTTAATTGTATTTTGCTAAACAACCAAAACTATCTTTGCATATTTAGTAGTTTAGCGCTAGGTTTCCTTCAGTTTCTTGGTATTCTCAAATTGTATACAACGACGAGTTCTCTATTTTATGTTCACTCTCTTCTGTGTATTCTTTTGGGTTTCTTTGTAATATTCTGCCGATGTAGTATGACCTGGATTGCTGTGAATGGAACAACATTTCTGACTGGAATTGTTTTTGTTTTCTTCTCTTTTAATGTACTTCCAGAGAGGAGGTTTTCCAGGTAGAATGGGACCCTAATCATGAAACCATATTGGCATCTTCTGCTGATGACAGAAGGTTGATTGTATGGGACCTTAACAGGTATTTCATTTTAAACACTGCCGCTATAATTTTTCAATATACTCGAGGGAAATATAGAATTTGGACCCATGAATAGAACTGGCAATTTGGATCCGAACACCCTTGCATGCTCGGGTAACATAAAATAAACCCAATTATTTTTGGGCTGAGCCAAGTTTGTCATTGAAAATTTGTTGGCCGGATTGGGAATTGCCCGACCCACTAAGCCGCGCAACCCAAATAATGTAACCATGTTTGGCGGGTTCAAGCTAGGCCCTTCCAACTCAAACATGAAACCTGAATTGCCAGCTCTACCCATGAATATCGTTCATTGTTTTTACGATCGAAGCTTATGGATTCTAGTTATTATTTACCATATTCCCAAACCTCATCTAAATGTTCATATTTAAAGTTGGTCTTGTGAATCCAAAAAATAATTACACATACCACACCATTGCTTGTGAAGGGATGTCGTGATACTGATGATCCTAGAACAGAGAAACTCGTAGAACATTCTACGTTTCTCAACTCTACTACTTCGTGTATCTAATGAAGTGATGAATTCACAGGATTGGAGATGAACAGTTGGAGGGAGAAGCCGAAGATGGCCCTGCAGAGCTTCTCTTTTCTCATGGAGGACACAAAGCTAAGATATCGGATTTCTCGTGGAACAAAAATGAGCCATGGGTCATTTCAAGTGTAGCAGAGGACAATGCCGTTCAAATCTGGCAAATGGCTGAAAGCATCTACCGCGACGAGGATGATGTGCTAGGTGCTGAGGAATGAGCTCTAGGGTTTAGCTGAAGTTGGTTAATATGCTTCAAATTCTCTCCTAATGTATTGTCTGTGACTTTCTTGAAACTCAAGGCACAAATGGAATGGTCTTTGAACTGGTTTTACAATGAAACTGTGCTTGTCCAAGGAAACAACTTTGTATTGATCTTCTAGGTTGGATCCATTTTTTTGTTGATGTGGCTTTACTATGGTACATTACTTGCTCACAGATCGTGTTGAAAGTTTAGTATATTTGATAAATGGGTCAATTTGAACCCGACCTAATTAAATGAATTTAATTACACGCCACATGTAGTGCATGTGACCAGAGAATGACTTTTTGGTTATGGCTAAATTTAACTTACGAAACGAGTTCGCAAAAAATTGTGGTGATCATCTGTTTTGGGAATAAGTGAAAAAGTCCATATGTTCGTGCAATTTCCCGCTATAAATATCCAACAATGCTGTCCTATTATTTCAATAAAAATAGCTAAACAAACGATCCCTCGTTATCATATAGCCTTCTGTTTTGGGATGTCAAAATTTAAACTAGGGCAAAGAATCATTCATCATCTGATTCAACAATTCAGGAAAATTAATCGCCAAATCAATAAACATTCGTATTAGCTAAGATCTTCGCGTTTTACTGCTCCCAATCTCGTAATCGTAACCAAAACATTTCTAAGATCACCGTAAACTAAATATTTCGACTCATCCAAAGGGCACAAACAAAGTCCGTGCACTGAAATACAGTAAGATAGCATTTAGATTATATATTTTGTAATGGGAATGAGAGTCAAGAATGAAAATGCGAATGAAATTTCCATTCCCGAGCCATTTTCATGACAAGCAATCTTAATTCAAACATGAACAATGAGGATCTCATTCATGTTCCAATTCTTGAACAAAAATCATAAGCCAAACGCAACCTATACATCTTTCGTACCTTGTGGATGACTTGAAAATGCTCTGGCTTAGGTTAGAAAACAATGCTTCACTCCACAGGGAGATCGGGCATATCCCTTCATTAACCGAATGGCAGAGAAGCAAATGAAATATAATAAAAATTAAAAATAAATGCTTCAATCTATCGTGCAAAGCTCCGAATATAGCCGCACACATATAACACAAGTTTGGTTCTCAGAAAGTGAGATTTATAACTTACCTGCATAAGACTCATAGGTATTGAAACTCAAAAGACATCCCAACTTCCCTAAAATCTGTAAATCAGCAATGAAGAATATACGCAGCTTAGACAATGAGGAACAAAAAATGCTTAAATTGTTTCCACCAAGCACTGATCATATCTTTAAGAAATCAGTAATTGAAATGACCAATTTATGTTTGGAGATAGTACAACGATGGCTAAAACTCTAGTAATTCAAACTTTACGGAAAACCAATACGCTGTCGTAAATGAGTAAGTTCTAGAAGCTACTAGCAAAACACCTGTCCCGGAATTACAAAATATTTAACTACACTAGAGACATAAATGAACGAAACAACCGTAAGTTGAGCTTCATAGCCATACCAGCTCTAGGAAGGGGAATACAAACAACCTTGGAGAGCTGATGCAGCAGTTCAAAACAACTACTTATTGGTAGAGAATATGTACGGGAAGAGCTCATAAACCTGCCATTGCCACATGGGTTCCTCCTACAACATTAATGCAATAACGATCTTGATCAATTCATGAGAAATGTAAAATTAATCAATGTACCCATGAAGATTAGAGATGAAACTATTGAGAATACAAGAAATGCTGTTCACTATAGTTTACTTTGCTAGAATGAAAAATTAAGAACCAACAAATACACTATTTTATTTATTATAAGTTCATATGATCATTTACAAACAAACACGCTTTCTAATGAATTATAAGGCTTTGGGGTGAGGAGGGTGATGGCATACGAGGCTTACATGGCTTTCTTTTATTCAAGCATGCAAGTCTCCTAGTGAAAACTTCAAAGAGAGAATCCTAAGGCTTCCACTCATTTTTGCTTAATAACGGGAGAACCTGACAAGTTCGGTGGTGGTTAAGCCCAAAACTATACCCTAACCCTTATTGCCACACCATCATAGGACATGGTAATAATCCATTCGTCCCAAAATGAGTGTCTTGTATTCCTTTATGGAAAAAATGAAGGAAAAGTTAGTTAGTGGTGAGCATTTTCCATTGTACCCCATGTGCATGTGTTGTAACTTGTAACAAACTCAAGAGATTCAAATTAACTTATTATAGGGATATTATTGGTAATTTATGCACAACTAACTTCATAATAAGAAAAAGAAAGCTCATTTTGGGACGGAGGGATTAACCCATTAACAAGGTTTAAATGCATATTAAAACATCAAACATGAAAATTTATGCTTTATGGATGAATCAGTAATGATAAAACACCAAGACAAGCAAGTAAGCAACCGATACATCTCCTATCGATGAAAAGACAAGAAAAGGTAGGGTGTTCCGGGGTTCCCTCACTCTAGTTTAGAAGGATCTTAGATGTTAAATGGCGGTTATTATATATCATTTTAGTGTACCGAAGAGAGTATTAACTAGTAGAATGAGTCACATAGCAAGAACCCTACCTCACTTAAATAGGTGTGGAAGACCCCATTTGAATATCTTTTATGTGTGTATATATATCATAAAATAAACAAAGCAAAAAAGAAAGAACCTTAGGTTTTACCTTTCCTCTTACTCTTGCTAGAGGGATTAACACCGGGATCAACATCTCCATTTGTACAAACAAGGGAGTTATGATTATCCAAACATTGCAGATTTTCAAACTCGCAACCACTAAGAGCTTGCCCATTTTCAGTTTTGTCTCCCCCACTTTTGCTATCCGCTCCTGGGCGAAGACAATAAACCCGGTCATTACACTGCACACTACACGGATTTATGGCATAAGAATCTGACATATTTGCATTGCTCGGGTTTGGGTTAATAGGTTTCTGGTATGGAAAAGATCCAATCTCGCCTTCAATCCTCCCCCTTATGTCCACAAGCAAACACTTGAGCCTCGAAATCTCAGCCTCTAATACAGACTGCCCCTGCAACCTCTTCAGCAATTGCTGATTCACAGCCCTCAATCTCACAACCTCATCCTCTAAAGAGGCAGCTCGAGTCTTCTTCTTCTCACGATACTTGCGCACTGCTTCCCGATTACCCATCGGACGCTTCTTCGATTTTTTCCCAGCAGACTCCGCAGTGTCATCACTTCCAACCTTGTCATCTGATGGGCCAGACAAAACTTTGGTGTGCACATGGAAACAAGTGTGCGTATGTGACAAATCAGGACCAGGTGGATTGCAAGTGTGGGTGTGCATGCATGCACGAGTATCTGCATGAGAGTCCAAGAGAAGATCATCGAAAAAACTGTCCATCGAGCCACTGCTTGGAAACTCCTCCATGTTTGAACCGGAAAACACTTCATGGTTCAACAAATCTAGCTCCCCATCTTCCATTACAACACTGCCACCGAAAATTCTAGCTCTTAACAATGACCCAGATGATTAACTGTGCTGCCTAATCCGTTTTCGAACCTAGAAACACCCAAATGACAAAATTGAACTTAATAAATTGCTCTATAATTGAAATGAATAGGATCATCAAAACTGGTATCAGCAGAGCTAAATCTAGATACCAAAAAAGAAACAACCAGAAGACAAAATGAACTTCTCAATAAAACTGAAGCTCTAAAATGGAAATGAATTGGGGCGTCACAACAGGTATCAGAAGAACTAAATCTAGATACCAACCAAGAAACAAACTGATAACAATATTCAATTTCTCAATGAATTAAAGCTTTAATGTTGAAATGTATAGAAGCATCAAACTGGTATCATAAATAACTCAAGATACCAACCAACAAACAACCAGATGACAAAATTGAACATCTCAGTAAAATTAAAGCTCTAAAATTGAAATGTATAGGATCATCAAAACAGGTATCAGCAGAACTAAGTCTAGATGCCAACCTAGAAACATTGACATGACAAAATTGAACTTCTCAATAAATTGAAATGTACAGGACCAACAAAACTGGCATCAACAGAACTGAACTTCTCAGTAAAATTAAAGCTCTAAAATCGAAAGCATCAAAACTGGAATCAGCAGATTTGAATGTAAATATCAACCAACTAACCAAGAAACAACCAGATGAAAAAATTGAAATTCTAACTATATTAACCCTCTAAAATTGAAATGTATAAGATCAACAAAACGAGTACTAGCACAGCTTAATCTAAATATCAACCATGAAACAACCAAATGACAAAATTGAACTTCTCAATGAACTAAAGCTCTAAAACAGCCCAAGGACAAAATTGAACTTCTCATTAAACTAAAATTCTAAAATTGAACTAGATAGAAGCATAAAAAATGGTGTCAGCAGAACTAAATTTAGAAGCCAACCAAGAAAAACACCTACATGACAAAATTGAACTTCTCGACAAATTAAAGCTCTAAAACAGAAATGTACAGGAGCATCAAAACTGCATAACCAAATCCACAGCCCTTGAAACAGACTACACAAATTCGACATATCACTACAAAATTCAGCATTGCAGCAAGTAACCAAACTGTGAAATCAGAGCATCAAACACATAGAAACTGATCTAACTTCAAATTTACCTTTCAATTTCAATCGCAATTTCACAAAACAAATGTATCGAAAACATCAAATCATGGGATTGTGAGAACAAATCGATACGATTCCAGCCAAAAAGAAGCACACTGATTCGAAATTGAAGACGCTAAGCAGCAAAAAAAATGGCGTTCGAGCGAGAAATTCAGGTAAATGCAGAAACGAAAAGCAAAGAAACCCTAGAAATCAAAACTAGACGAACCAGAATCGATTGGTGGTTGATATGTCTGAAAAGTCAGAGAAAAAACAGAGACACTTTCTTGACAATTTATACGTAATTGAGGGACTTCTATGTAAATTTGGAAAAATCATTGAGGAATTATGTGGCGCCTAGGCTCTATAGCTCCATGAGGTGTGGGGCCTACCTTGTTTACGTGATCTGCTTTTGGATTTGATCTTGACCGTTCATTTTGACTTTATCTTGAATTTTATAGGTAAAACTCAAAATTTGATGATCAACTTGTCTTCCCATTTTTTTTTTTTTTTTTTTTGAGTTGGCTGAAGTTTTGTCTTCCCAAGCTGAATTCGAAAGGGAAAACCAAACGATGAGAACACATATAGATGTCATTCAAGAGGGAGTGAATTTATTTTCACCGGGTACTGCGGTTTATAAACTGAAATGCAGGTTGTTAAAATTAGCTGTTTGAATTTTGGGTCATGTATTCTAAGTTGAAAAGGTTTAATTAATTAACTAGAAGATAACCAGAAGAAATGCAGGTTGTCGTTCTTACAACAAATTTTGGATTCTGATTGTAAAATGTACATATTTGCCTTACTATAGAAGATACCCGAATCTCTGGGCATCTCAGGAATATTTTCACTTAGGCTTCATCCAAGAAATTGGGGTCCGATAAAACTCAAGGAAGCACCAAGGAGAAAACCGAATCAGTGTCGCTTACCCAGGCAAACAGCTAGCACAATTCATCCAATCAACTATTAGTTAGGGTTAGGGTTCAACAACCTGAACCCGACCCAAAATTTGCCAGCTCTGGACCTAAGTTTAGGTACTACAAGAAACGGTTTGGGCTCGTATTGACATGTTAACCGTATTAACATATTTAACATGATTTCAGCGTTCCCTGTATGCACGAATTGTCACCCTAAAATGAACTCAACTCCACATAGTCACTGCAAATTCATAAGTTGACAAGTCAATGCTATAAACAAAGTCAACCACAAGGATCTTTGACATCTCATTCCATTTTCAAAATCACAAATCACAGTACACTATAAATACACACTTCTCAGTTCTCACATAGTACATAGAGAATGTCCATGGAACCAACTCAGCAAGAAAATAGTGCAACAAACATCAAATGAGCTTCTTGGCATATAGTTAATACGGTTACAAAGCATGAATATATATAATCAGTCTACAAGAAGAAACAGTTCGGATTTTAGTTTTTAGAGTACAGTCTCCGAGAGCTGCTACGCGTATAGCGATCCAACGCGTAATGCAAATCATTGATATACAAATCAGCACAAAACACATACTAATACAGCAACAACTAATTAGTTCCGTCAGTTAAGAATCAAACCGCTCTGCGAGTTCCCGAGGGACACATGACTGGTTAAATCATTGTCTTCGTCGTGTAATTGTGCTTTTGGCGATCACAATATAGCACAGGCCTTTTGGGACTTTCTCTTCTTTTTCTTTTTCTGTTTTGGTGGCTGGAGAACCACTTTAATGGCTGCGTCAAAGACAGCTTTCACATTCTGTATTTACAAAGTCACGACATGTTTAGTTAATAATGCCATGGAAACGTACAACTTCCTACAAAAGATTTAAAGTCGGTATTTTTTTTGCACCTGCTGTGTTTTTGAACTGCATTCGATGTATGCAGGAGCGCCAATCAGCTTTCTCAGTTCCTCCCCCTAAAAAAGGGGAAACATCATAAGTTCATCCACTTCATTGGGTTTTTGGGTAGGGTTGAAAAGACCTAACAGACTCGCAAGATGCGGGTTTTACGTAGAAAATGTGTAGGGTTGCCCAACCCGCTCACTTGCAATGGCAAGAAACAACCCAACTTGAAATATAATCGAGTCTATTTAAACCAATCCGAAACCTGGCACAAGTTTTTTGCAGGTTTGGATCAACCCATACAGACCCCAGTAACTTTTAGGGTCAGGTTTGCCAAGGAAAATGTGCGGAGCATGTCGGCAAACTTGCACCCCTTGCGGATCAGGTAAGGGTTAGGTCTTTTCAAAGAAGAAATGAAACCAGAGCAAATAGTACCTGGGCAGAGGTAATGGGCACGGCACCAGGGTGGTCTACAAAGAATTGTTTATCATCGCGAAGATCTAGAAGATGCAAAAATAGCTGTCATGAAAATCAGAGTCCAATCGACAAGAAGAATTACACAGGTACTCATGACAACATATTATGGAAAACCAAATTGATGGACTGCAATATGTACTCACACTAGACAGATTTAGCAAGCATTTTATTACATCATTGAGGTTAGCATACAGCCTTCTGACCTTGAGATCACGTGTTCGATTCGGGAAATACTCTCTCTACCAAGGCAGGAGGAAGGTTGAATACATTAATGACACTCATTACACCTCACAATGGTGGTGGCAGCGTTGTGCACAAGGCCGCCCTTTTATCTAGGTTTGTATATGTACATTAATGACCCTCTATAGACCTCACAACAGTGGAAGCCTTGTGCACTGGACCGCCCTTTTATATAGGATAGCATACAAGTAATCACCTTAAAAACCATAGCAAATGACTCATGAAAATTCTCATCATTATGGTCCAGTTCGCATCATGTCTAGACAAGAGAGGGTCTAGATGTCAGAATGACCGCAAACTACTTAGCCAATGCAAGCAGTGACTTGTATTCGCCATATAGGAGGTGATTCATAGAAAGTTGAAAATCCCGCTTTCTCCAGTAATGGATGCATCATGTAGTAAAATCTCAAGAATTGGAGATGGGAAGGTGATTATCATGACATTCATATTTATCTTAAATAATTTGTAATCTCCAGTTCTCCATTAGCAAGTACCACCCATGAAACTGTGTTTTTCAAAAACCATTGTTATAATACGGTAAAAATTGTGTCAGCTTCAGCTGTTTTAACCGTCAAAATTATCTTTTAACATTATTTACTAGCTCTCATTGCTTTTCTCAAGTCTCCCAAGGGTGTCCCGAGTCCCAGTTCTAATCCCTAAAGGTAATTTTGGCATTAAGGGAATCCCAAAATATTGAAAGGACAAAAAGACAAGCATATAAATGTTATTTAACACTTAAATATTATAGACATCATTTAATTTTGTACGAGCACTAACCACTTAATCTATAATATGATGATTTAAACATCAGTTTCTAAAAATAGAAATTTGAAGCTTCCTATAGATTCACAATTTGCAAGTTGTTGGCAGTTTATGGGATCTTCAAAATTTTAGGTGATGAAGAACCAAAGAAAACTATAACAGAAATCTATAGAAGCTCAAGAAAAAATATTAAAAATAAATAAATACAAGCAAGACATCACATGATTAAAACACAAGGAGAATTCATAATAACCACAAAACATTACAGTATAGGAAATATTAGAGTGGAGAGTCTAACCAAGCTTGGTTCCAACAAGAATAATTGGAACTCCAGGCGCATAATGCCTCAATTCGGGAATCCACTGAACATAAAACATAAAAACACAAGTATTATTAAGTGAAGAGAGAGAAGAAACGAAGACAAATTTCCACACAAATAATGCCAATCTCACTTTCTTTGCGACATTTTCATAGCTGGCCTTGCTGATGAGGGAGAATGCAAGAAGAAACACATCTGCTCCTCGATAGCTCAAAGGTCTTAATCGATTGTAGTCTTCCTGGCCTGCCATAGATTTGAATTGTTACACTCGTGAAAGTAAACCATAAAAGACTAGAAGAGGAAAGACGACAAGTTCCAAACTTGCCAGCAGTGTCCCACAACCCTAGATTGACGGTGCTCCCATCCACTACCACATTTGCACTGAAATTGTCAAAGACAGTTGGCACATAATCCTGTTCCAAAGATATTACACAAGGAATGAGCATGATGAAACAAGTATATACATTACTCACTCCGTCTCAAAATGGGTGTCCACTTTCACTCTTTAGTGAAAAATAATGATAAGTGAGTTCATGTTGGACTTTCCCCCTTATACCCTCACGTTTTCTTACAGTAACAAACTCAACGGACTCTAACTACTCCCTCCATCCTGAAATAATTGTCCACTTTCTATTTTGGTGATTTAGTAATGGATGAATTACCAACAATATCTTTATGATAAGTTTATTAGAACCCTTGAGTTTGTTACAACAACACACATGAGGGTACAAGAGGAAAAACTAAACTCTAAGTTACTCAACCTTAATCTTCACAAAAAATATAAACTGGACAATTACTTTAGGACAGAGAGAGTAACTAATTTTAAGGATATTACTGGTAACTCATGCAAAACTAACTAACCAAAAAAAAATGTGATGCTCATTTTGGGATGATTTTTTTATAAGAGTGGACACTTATTTTGGGACGGATGGAGTATATTGCAAATGATTAACTGAATAACAATAATCAATTCAAATCAAACCAAACTTGTACAAGATGGTTAAATGGAAAGCAAAAGGTGAAACATTCACATGAAAAGCTCGTAAGCTTAGCATAATTGTTGGAAGTTCTGGTTTCTTCTTTCTCCAGATGCAATAGTGAAAAGAAGTACGCATGTGAAACATGAGAATTCCAAGACTAAGTTGTGGAATTCATGCTAGTTATCCATGAAAACATAATTCCACTGCACCCAAAACAATAGCATCCTGTAGCGGGTAAATTAAGGATCTAAATTGACGATTCAAACAGAACAATAGCTCCCAATTTGGCATATTCTTCACAATTTCAATTTCTTCTCTCTTACTTATGTCATTTCAAAACCCAGGATCCTATTTTTCCTCTACGATTTAACAAAACAAACAAACTAAGCTCCCAACAATAGTCAACCAATACAATTTTATTGACAATATGAGAACCTAAATTCACTCATTCAACCAGGAATATTAGCATCACCAATTCAAAATTCAGCACATAAACACTATTCCAGATTTGCCCAATTTGAGTTTTGTTCAATAAAGAGACCCATCACTCCATTTCAAATAATAACCCAATCAAACCCTAAAAAGACAACTTTCCCACACTAACCCCCCCGTTTGGCTGCCGAGAAAATTGGGGAAAATACATAAACCACCAACTTAGCTCACAATAGAGATACAAAACCCATACAAATATTTACTTAGGATCCTAATTTCCCCCTATAATTTAACTAAACAGGACAAATTTATTGACCTAAATTCACTCAATTCAACCAGGAAAATTAGCATCACCAAGTCAAAATTCAGCACATAAACACTATTCCAGATTTTCCCAATTTGAGGTTTGTTCAATAAACAGGCCCATCACAATTCACACCAATTCAGATAAGAACCCAATCAAACCCTAAAAAAGGCAACTTTCCCCCCCAAACATCCCCCGTTTGGCTGCCGAGAAAATTGGGGAAAATCACACAACCCACAGACTCGGCTCAGAACAAACTGAACAAAGATACAATACCCACTAATAAAAAAGTCAACTTTATCACACTTCTGACACTTTCCCCCAAATTTTCTCGGGGACCAAACAGAGACTACAGCGCGTTGACTCACCGTGGGAAAAGTGTTGCTGGTGTAGGAGATGAGCATGCAGGTCTTCCCGACGGCGCCGTCGCCGACGGTGACGCATTTGATGAACCTTGAAGCACTCATTTTGGTGTTGAGTTCAGCTACAAAAAACCCTAATGAAGAAGATTGAGCTATGTGAACAGAAACAGAGGCACATTTGAAGAAGAAAGAAAAAAATTGGGACTCCTTGTTTTTTTTTATTAAAAGAAAGCAGACAGCTCTGAGACAGCTAGCTGAGCTAGTTGCTATATATTGTTTTTTTTTTTTTTTGGGGTGGAGAAGAAGATGATACCTGGATTTTTCAGGTCCCATTTCCTACTTATATGTCTTCAACTATTACAATTTGGACTTGAATTTGCGGGTATTAGAAATTTGATTAGTGTTTTTGAAAGTTCGGATTAAATATAATTAAATCTGATAATTTGAATATGAATTTACATATACTCGACACCTGACTATAACCCGAATCTAAAGAGTTGGTTTAAGACTGGTTAGTATATTGTAGTCACAATTTTATTAAAGTTAAACAAACTTGCTTGCTCTTTTGGTATACAACCCCAAAGTTCGAATCAAAACTTGCAATTCTTTAGAGATTGAGTTCGGGTTAGACTTTTATAACCCACACCTGGAAAATAAAATGAACTACATTTTTGTGGAACCGGCCAATTTTCAAGTATGACGAATTTATGCATATTAACACACCTCAAATCTCTTCTAAGGAATAGATTGCACATGTCACATGACATAGAGTTGGCAAAAACGTGTTTCGGATTGGATTTGGAGTGAGTTTGCGTTGTTGGACCCTAACTTGAGTTTGGTCGGGTTTAAGTTAAATTTCAAAATTTTGGCACAAAATGTGCTGGATTGTACATGTTTGCTCCACCCGATGCAACACGAAAATTGGTCGGATTTGATTTAGGTTGGAATTATCAACTCTAACACGGCATGAGCCATTGAATCAAATACTCACAAATAAATTTATAATTACACAAAAATTGAAAAACATTTACGTAATTTATAAAAACTATATTTTGTATTCATGTATCATTCACAATAGTTGACAGTGATGGTAACATTTTAACAACTTGTTAAACAAACGGATACGAAAACAAAATGGTTTAAAAAACTATACTCACAACACCAATGTACCAAACATTAAATATTTATAAGAAAAAGCAATATTCTAACGTTGTAACAACTTTTTGCCAAACATACACCAAAAAATACAACCGTTGACATAAGTTTACCATTTTTTTTTCTCAAAAGTCTTCCATTTTTGTTATCCAAAATTGACATGGAATAAGTTCCACAAATAGAGCTGATAATTCGAACTTCCGGGTTGAATATGTTTACTATGATCCCAACCCAAAAGAGGCTCAAGTTTGTTCGGGTTGCAGGCTAGCGGTCGATTTCAAGTTCCTATGTATTGTCTTTTGTTAATTTGACCCGATCTGAAAATTAGTTGAGTCTGTTTTATGTCTCGGTCCTGTGAATGTGGGCCGGGTTTCAAGTATCACCGGACTTAGATTTAGATTGATAGCTATACATACATTCATTTGAACCCTAACCCGAACCTAAATTTACCAACACTATTGAAGACCAAACAAATTTCACTTGATTAGGGTCAGGGTTAGTTTGGTCCAAGTTCAATCCAGTTTGATCTATCCTTCGGTCCGAACCCAAATCCACTTGCATTGACCCAAAACCGCAACTTAATTTTCAAGTATCTGCGAGTTCAAGTCCAAATCATCATAATCGCCAATGACGCTACAGTACATTACACCAAGGATATGAAAAGAGGACAACCAGTTTTGCCTTGTGGACAAAGCAACAACAACTACAGCACTGTCAGTGCTGTGATGATGATGGAGATGGACAATGGTAGATGGAAATCTTAACTTTGAAGGGAGCCACCACAGTGAGTGTGTTTTCAAAAAAAGATGCACAGTAGGTGTTTGATTAAATGCCCAACTCAGGTTGGTTAGCTATGGCCCATTTTTTTTTATTGGTTCATCACATCATCTATGAATTAATGTAGGTTTGTTAAGCAACAACCACTAAAATGTGCCTAATTAGGGTAATTGGAAAGCTCCCACACCACCAAACATTGATGTTGGCAATTCAAATTTTGGGTTCGGGTTGAAAATACCTAATCTTCACCCGATTGCGGTTTGCGAGTTTTGGATTTGTCATAGAAAATGTGCAGACTTAAATTCAATTAGATAGTTCAAGCTTTATACAATAGACATTCAATTTTTGGATTGAGTCGGGTCAATATATGCACAAACCTGCATCCTTTTTTTTTTAATTAGGCCTTACTGAACCGATCTGAACCCTAAATTGACAGCTCTACAAAGCAAACAAAGGCAAGTACCTGTGCAATCAATAATCAAACACAGTAGCTTTCATGACAAAATGACCAAAACCCAACACTTTTGTCCATATGCGTAAAGCCTATATACTTTCACCCTATTACCTAGTTAGAAGAGGTGGCAAATCAACAACCCTAACCCAGCCCTAAAGAGATTCCAAGTTTTAGACATAGTATATAATGGATTTTATGGGTTTATCCGACTAGACCCGAAAGTTTAAACAGTGAAATCGCCCTGAGCAACTTTAAGTTAGGTTAGATTCGGAAAAAAATAAGATCGGATATTAGTTACCGCAAGTTTGGATTCAAATTGTCATGGGCTTGTTAAAGCTTTATAGCCCCAACCCTATGGGCCAATGCTTCCACCAAAATGGTCTGTGGCTACTTTTAGCAAAACCCAAATCCATGTTGGTGCCATATGCATAAATGGCATGAAGGTTTTGAAAAAATGGCACATGGGGAGGCTAGTACCAACTCCATGTGCATGGATTGATGGTCCTTTCACAAATCAACATCCTTGTAATATATGAGGTCATTTCTAGAGATACCATGGTCCCTACTTCTCAACTACATTTCTCCAACATGATAATCTATTATCTAGCACAACATTACAATGCAAGAGATGGACACCAAAAGGCCTGACCCAAGCTCAACCCGAAAAGGGTGTAAATTTCTAGGTTTTAGTACAAAATGTGTGGGTATAGTGTGAATTCGCCTGACCCAACACAAAAGTTGATCAATCTAATTAGAATGATCCGAACCCACATAAAAATAAGTTCAATCCTCCTAACACATCTTGCAACAAAGTTGAAGTTCAATTCATCAAACAGATCTTGCAACTCACAAGATTCAACAAAATTCATCTAAAAAAACAACATAACTTAACATGACTTTGTATTCAACTTGCTCTACTATAGATTTTTCTATACTTACTATAAAAGAACAAGTTCAAGAAGAGTAATGTGCACCTTTCAAGGACGGTCAAAACTCGAGCAAGAACAGGATCACGAGGAGAAATGTATGTACCACGTTGCATTGTCTACACACTATGATTCTCAGCGCAACAGGAAGCTTGATTGTTGCACAATGTGGCATCAAAAATGGAACTTCAAGTTTGGTCGACGTGGGTTACATATCTTCGTCTGAACTAACATAGTCCAGTTCAATCATCTTTTCTGTACCTTGCATAGGTTTTTCTCCCAAAACTTGCTCCTGCTCGTTTTTCCTTCTTTTTGGGTCTGGTTGTTGTTTTCTTATAGCTTCAGATGGATTCATTTTTGCAGTATATGATTTCCTAAAGAAAAGAATCAAAATCACTGAAAAACAGTCTCACATAGAATATAAAAAAACAAATGAATGATCTTTGAAGTTACCTTTTCTCAGAGCTAGAGATATGTTTTTTCAAGATAGTAGATTCTTTAGATGCATACTTGGAACCCGATTTCCCTGAACCCATTAACCAAAAGTATATCAGAGATCGGACATGAGCATTAAGCAAGCATGAATAGAGGCGGATTATGAATTTATGAATTATGATGCTATACCTGTAACTTCAGTAAGAAACCGTATTCCTTGTGAATGTATATTCGTTGTCACCTTACCTGCATTGCTGTTATTCAAGTAATCGAATCAAAATGGTTTTATTTAAAACATACAGTATTATCCTCCATCCTCAAATTGTAGCCTACTTTTATGCACATTCACACGGCTTTCTCAATGTTCAACAAAGGTTTTGAGATTTCATTGTTATAAGACGATGTACTACACATAGTATGATCTTCTCAGTCTAAACATCATGAGGATACAGTTTAATCAAATGTAACATTGCTGTGGGAAAATGAAAGCATATCAATGACGAACCTTAATGCCTTTTTGAGTCCATCCACGGACAATACTTTCATAGGCGCTGACTTTTTAAAGTTTGTTTTGTCCTTAAGAGGGTCAACCATGTAGATTCCTTCTGACCTAAGAGGAACCCTAAAAGCCGTTCTCAAGTTCCTGTGAAACAATAAGAGCGCAAGTTGAAGTTATGTTACAAGAAATGTAAAGAGATGAACTCATAACTCAATCGATACTTTTTTTCTCCCAACTAAGGTTGTTCGGTAAGCCTACTCCAAATTGGAAGGAGCTGTTTGATAAGAAAAAGTATGTTTGACAAAGGAAAATGAGAAGGAGCTGAAAACTTATGAAATTACAAAAATGAACATTATAATAAAAAAGTACATATTATTGATACTTATTTTTGGGGCTAATTAATAAACTACATATGAGCGAAAGTAAAGTTGATCTGAGGTAAAATCAAGTTAACAATGTTTCAAATAATTAGGCTGACCAAAATCTTTCCCTTCCTTTTAGTCCTCGTGCGAAGCTGCAGGACCTCTCAGGCTCATGCATGAACAACCTACTTTAAAGGGTTACGCAGGAGCTCTAGCTTAAAGTCACCAAAGTTTACTAAACATAATCTCCTTGAAGTTTCATCTAAATCCTACTTGGCACCTTCTTAAAGTTGTAAGTTACCAAACATGCACCAAGTGTCATAAGTAAAGTTCTCCTGGTTTTCCAATCATTTAATAATCACAGGCATTCTTTGTTGTACTATGAGCAAGACTCAATAGAATTTGATATGCATATCAACTCAAACGGGTCAATGAAGCCAAGTGTCGAGACATACCCGCCTTTGAGCTCAGTACGTGTTACAGTCGAGTACTTCTGTGTTGCTTTCTAAAGAAATCAAACAAATATGAAGTATTGGTTAACAAGTTTGCTTTCAAAATTGAAAGCATGGAAAAGATAAAGAAAATGAGCAGTTACTCTTACCGATTTATGAAATTTACAGTATGTCCCACGACGCCTGGCATAAAATGAACACATCAGTTAAAATACTAATAAATCAAATACTAACAAAGATAGTAATCGTTAAGCTTTTTGTACAATACAAGAACCCATGATAAACCACACTCAATTTTTTTTCATTATGTTCATCAAAAAATTGTTACGATAACCCAAATATATACTAAATATATCAGTTCCTTACGACATACTTATTTATCACAAATGTGCAAGCCATTCCATCCGTCCTTTTTCCCTTGCAAACCCCGTAATCGACTGATGTGCCCATCTTTAAAATTTGGTTGTAATTGTACACACTCAATGAAAAACCCGATCCCTGCAAAAACAAGTGGAGAGTTGTAAGATTCCAATGAGCATTAACAAATGAAATTCCACTAGAAGTAGAGAAGTTAATACTGCAGTGTCTTTGCGAACATTGGCATTGAACAAAGCAAAGACTGTTCCAGCCTTCTCTTGGCAATTTTTCTGATAAGCATCACCAAACAAGAAAACAGAAACAGTTTTCTCATCCAAACACCCAAATTTCCATATGCAATAGGGCTTTCCTGTAGAACTAGTTCGTGGATTCCCTTTCTCTGTCAGGACACCAACAGTTGCCCAACATCCTGATAGAGTCTCCCCAACCAATAAATTCCTAATTAAAGAAAATTGCATACATGAAAATTAGAGATGTCAATTTGTTCACGTGTGTCTTGTTGAAGGTTGATTAATATGAGCCAACACAAACATGACGTGTTTAATAATCATGCTAAAATATTAAACACAAACATAACATGTTTATGAACTGTGAACACATATGATAAACACGATACAACCTAACACATTTTGAACGAGGAGACCAACCACTTGGACCAAAAGTCCAAAAGTCCTCAATATGATTAAATATTACAAATTTAACCTATTTAACATAACCATGTTAACTAGCAACGGTTTTTTCTAAGTGTGTGTTGGGCGTGTCACAACATGACTAATTAGTTGTGCGTGTATTCGGGACTCAACAAGAGCACAATACGATTATTAAACATGTTGGGTGAGTAACACCAGCACCACATGATTACAGAAAAAGTAGGCTCAAACACTATTATTTTGTGCCGTGTTACATTACATGTTGAGACTCGAATTGTCTTCTCTGATGATAAAATAAACTGAAAATTCACAATCAATAAACAATGCATATCCATACTACAGTGGTTAGTAATAACATACTTTATAGCTGATAACCGGACAAACTTGATGTCTGAGAAACGATCACTAAGCTCTGTAGGAGTGATCAACTGATTCCTAAACAAAAATATATAGACATGACATAAGGTCAGATGATTTCACTGGCTACTGCCAATTAAATTTTTATTTTCTGATAAAACAATGAAATGAAATCTGAACAATTGTGTTAGAAAACAATAATCCACCTGACCATCTTAAGTCTAAAATACTAAATTAAGCCCAGTTGAATAGAATTTTAAGTATCTCAAATCCTATTGGAAAAAAATGCTACACACAGCTTGTCATTTTCCTGGCAACAATAACATGAAATAACCTTCCAAATTGGAGCTGGTCTTAACCAACCTTATTCGCAAACTTGAAAACTTCTCAACATCAGCCTCATTGGAAGCCTTGGACTGGTTCAATTTACTGGGCCTCACCACCGGTTCAGGCTGGTAGGCAAGGCAATCTTCGACAACATTCCTGAAAGCCGACATGTCCGCCTCGCCTCTTCGCCTTGGGGATCCATCATCAGACAGGTACCCTACAACATCAAGGCAAATTGAGACACAGCCACATAAATTTCTCAGCACACCTTTGCAAATAAGCTCAAAATGGAAAAGGACAGACAAAAACAAGCAAACTTTACAGGAATTTTCAGGACTCAGGTTTCCTAAAATTTGAAGGATTTTTTTCCATGATAAGCAGTGGAAGGTTGAAAACGAAGCAAACAGAAATTAATGTAATGTAATCAGAAAAACCCATATTCAGCACACAAGATTGGCTCAAATGGAATCAACAAACCCTGAAAATTTGGGGAGATTAACAGATCCAGATGATTTTTTCCAACAATACAACAATAAGCACAGTGGAATGACTGAAAATGAACCAAACTGAAACTAACATAGAAGTAACATTATGAGAAAAACCCATATGTAACACACAACATTGGCTCAAATGTAATGCACTAACCCTAAAGTATGAGAAGATTATTTTTTACATCAATAAACATGGTGGAAGGTCTGGATATGAATCAAACTGAAATTAGCATAAATTTAATGTAATCACGGAAAACACATGCAACACACAGCATAATCTTTAGGCTCAAATGTAATGCACAGATAATGAAAGTTAGGGGAAACTGAAACAGAATGAAACAAAGTGAAATTAACATAGATGTAATGTAATCAGCAAAACCCATATATATGCAACACAGAACATTAGTTAAAATTTAATGCACAAACACTGAACATAATGGGTAATTGAAATAGACCCGAGTGACATTTTCCATCAATAAACACTGTAAAACGATGCTAGCTGAAACAAACACAGATCATTTTGCCTCAAATGTAATGGCAAAACACATGAAACACGCAACAAATATAAGACTATGAAACAGACCCAGGTGCTTTTTTCCCATCAATAAGCATAATTTAAGGTCTGAAACTGAAGTAAACCGAAATTAGCATAGATGTTATACCAGCAAAACCCATATGCAACACACAACATTAGTTCAAATTTAATGCACAAACACCGACCATAATGGGAAATTGAAATCGACCCAGGTGATTTTTTCCATCAATTAACACAGTAAAACGAACAATGGCGCAGATCGAATGCGAAAACACTGAAAAATATAAGAACTTGAAACATACCCAGATGATTTTATCCATCAATAAACACAATTTAAGGTCTGAAAATGGAGCAAACTGGAACTTAACATAAATGTAATGTTATCACCTGGAGATTGGGAATGGTGGGTCGACGGAGAACCAGGAGGGGTTTCCAAAACACTGTCCTGGAGAGAGAGGAGGAGATCGAGATCATCTTGATGGTCAGACATGGCGGATTCTGGTTATGGTATCGCTGTGACTGTCAGGGTTTTGTGATTTGTGGCTTGAATTGAAATGTTATGCTATAGAGAGTGAAAATAAAAATGGAGGGAGACCTGAATGTTTTTGGAGGGAAATGGAAAGGAAAATTTTTACGTTATGGTCCTCCCCAACTATCTATTTTTTCAAAGTTGGTACCCAACTTAATTTTCATTTCAATTTGGACCCTAAATTATCTATATTGATCAAATTTAGTCTCCAACTGACTATTTTGTTTCGAATTGGTCTAATTCGTATCGAAGTTATCCAATTAGGCTGGCGCGACAATTTCTACATGAATAAATTTACCAATGAAATTGATTTGAAATAGACCTACATAGTTTAAAGATAATCTATTGGGTAACAAAAAAAAATTATTCCAATAAAAACGCTTCATTATTTAACCTGATTCATTTAAGCTCGTGGCTCGCTTGTCCGATATAATTTTGTGAGGTGTCACACAAATTCTTGAGATCTTTACTAGTTGACAAATATTATGTGAAGTGTAAAGCATAAAAAAAATTGAAATTTGAAAAGGTAAATAAATGGATTATAAATCATGAGTTGATGAGTTCCAAAAAGAACCCAAAATTAGTTGGTACAAAATGAATAAAAAAAATTGTGTGATCTTTCTCTAAGGCTTCTTGACTCCACACCTTGCTTGGATGGCCAAAATTTTATTGAAATTAGGACAAGAATCATGGCTCTTGATCATAGCTTGTCTGTCCAAAGGAACATCACATTTCTGTTTTCCCAAGCAAACCTGCACATCAAATATTGTGAGTCACATAAGTCGTAGAGAAAGTATTGACACATGTGTATTTGTACGCTACGTACATATATTTATCGGTGCAAAGTATAGGTAAAAGTGAAATTATAGTCACTAATCGGTGTAGAGTCATAGGCAATACTGGGCGCCCAAACAACTTTAGCCAATTAGAGCTGATAATTCGAATTCCGAGTTGAGTTTGGAACAAGTGTCTGGGTTTGGGTTGGAAACAATTACTCCGAACCCAACCCGAAAAAGTTGTGGGTTTTGGGTTTTGGGCATAAAATGTAGATTTGTGTGGGTTTATCTGATTCTATCTTGTTGAAAATATGTATGGGTACATTTTATGTAATCCAAATCCACAAAAGTGTGGATTGAGTTTCAGTTGTCCAGGAGTTCGGTATCCGCGAGTCTCAACTCACATTGTGAACAAAATATTTTGCAAGCCAAACTTAGATATGAAAAATTGGATTTCGGGTGAGAAGTTGATAAGTCGTAGCCCAAATTCGAGGTTTGGCTTATTAGGCCCACGCCTCATTAAGAAACACCTAACCCGAGATCAATACAAAAGTTGGCCAAGTGAAATTTTAGACCAGACTTTTGACGTTTTTGAGTTCAAATCCAAATTTCCGGCTCTAGAATATGTACCTTCTCCACAACCTCCTTGGCATAAAAAGAAGTGCAATTTGCATTGCTTTGGAAGGCTCCACAAGCACCACTTGGGCTCCCAAAATCAGCAAAGTCTATAGCCAATATCTTCTTCCCATTAGGACATGACAAGTGAGCCCTTGGCCTTGAAACGGTGCCGTTTAGAAGCCTAAGCTCATCCTCCTTCCTCTCCCATGAGAACACTGTTGGTGGATAATTTTCTGAGACATAGCTGCAAATTGTGTCCCTATCCACCAACACAATCTCAATTGAGCTTGGGTCTCCACCTTGCTCATCCAAAACCACTATTAGATTGTTCTTTGCCTTGTTGATGTAGGATCTTGGGATATGGTACCTGCACAAATACGTTTTTTTTTATTTTCAGGTCAGAGAAACGGCTTTTTTGTAGGTAACTTGCATATACAACGGTTTTAAGAATTTATAATAATAACAACAAATATGGATGTCAAATCAGACTGATGTGACTGAAAGCTTAAAAATGGTCATTTTCATGTCACACTATAAGGGTATAATCGTAAATTAATTATAAAAACATGCCAAATGTATATGTTGGATATTGTCGTGTCAAACATGTTGGTTCTCTCGTGTCAATTGTAATGTGCATAGTAAATGTGTCGTATACTCGTATTTGTATTTACAAACATGTTGTATTTGTGTCTAGTCGTTCAATATTGCTATTAAATGTGTTGTGCATGTGTATGGCCAACTTTTAGTGCACAAACGACTAGATCTACTTATAAACCGAAATTCAAACTTTATACTTACTCGGATTGTGTAGGTGCTCCGAGAGGAGACAAATAATTGACCCAATATCTCCCAATACTCAAGCCGTTGATCCAAACCATCCCTTTGCTCATGCCATTTACCCGGACGGCCACCGGATTGTCCCCTTCTGGGGCATCACAACGGGCCTTATACCAAGCTAGAGCTGGTCCTTTGCCCGGATTGGCTTTGGTCCATTTCACCTTTTTGAGCCCTCTTTGGCTAAAAAGTTTCATTTTTTCTCCATCTAGACCAACTTGGTGACCCCAACCATTGATGGTTAGGTCAAGTGTTCCCGTGGTCAAGCCCAATATTGATATGGATTTGGGTCCCGCGTACCTGTGCTCCATGTAGGCCCCGCTATCCTGCACGATAATCGATGATTTAAGATCGGAAAACATTGGTTACAACTATAGCTTATAGTACTAATACAATTCAATGTTTTAGGTAGGGGTAGAAAGGTCTGATCCAAACCCGACTAGTTAAGATTGCGGGGTAGAAATCGAATTTTAAGTTTTACATGTAAAATGTACTAGTCCGCACTACCCATCCCAACTTGCAAAAATGTGGACAAGATCCAATTGCCAGAATATGACCCAAAACCGCCCCAAAAGTTTGCTGCTCCGGGTCACATCAAATGGACCCTACAAATATTTAGATTGGGATCAAATAGGGTCCATTTTATAACGAGAAGCCCGAAACCTACACCTCTTTCAAGTTGGATTTAAATTAAACCTTTTAGACTCGAAACCATGAAAAAATACTCAAAACCCAAATTGTAACCTCTTACCGGAAGTCCAACGGTCATGCACAACATGGCAATCTGGTTCACCCCAGCCTTCAAGTTAATTGAATGTTCAAAGACAAAGCTCTTCTCAACATGGCTTCCATGAGCAGTTCCTGAAAATTGATTTTCATTAGCTCACACAAAAACATGAATAAAAAGCAACACATTCAATGGTCACAACAAGTACGAGAAATGTATGTAATTACCGATAAATTCTCCATTCACGAAAGCAATCATCGCGTGACCAAGATTGGCCACACGGAGAACAGGTAAAACGTCCTTTCGCATTGGCAAATCGCCATGAGCCACTTGAATCCTGCAAAATGTTTGTTATTGCATCTCGAGCTTACAAACTGGTAACGAGTTAGGCCAAATACAAAACTGCAAGTATGTTTATCATGTCAAATTTTGTCAACTCGGGTCATGTCTTATCATGCCAAATTAGCATAAGTTTAGTTCACGAGCTAAATCGGCCCAATATGACTCCTAATAATTTGAGGATCGTTTTAATGACTACCCGTGAAAAAGTATCATTTTTTTTACTCATATACTCACTTTGTGGTGTACCATGCATAGTCAGTGGTGTCCTTGAGCAAACCATAGAGCTCCAAAGGACTCTTGGACACATTTGTTCCCACATTGTCCATGGTTGGGACATTTTCCTTGTACATGTTCCATTTTAGGGTTCCAATCGCCTCTGATTTTCGGAAGCTCCTAGAATTGTGTTGCCCGACAATCGATTTAGTGTTGTAGACGACGGTCTTGCAGTCGGGAAGGATGCTGATGGACCGCGGAGGCAAAAGATATTCATTACCCCTAAAATTTATGGTTTGAGGCGTTTCAGTGTTGTTGTTAGTCAAGAAAGCCGCACATAAGTCGCTCCCGAGCAACTCATACCACCTTGTCTGCAAAAATTTGAATTGTCAACGCTGAATCAACAAACACATTACAGTTTTTACTAAAACCTTAACACTAATTATATATCGTACCTCTAAATCCACACTTAACCTTTGCTCCCCGCGATTGCCCCTAAGCAAGGGCTTCTTGCACAAACTAAGAGCCCTATGCAAGTCCCTAAGATGGCTCCATTTGGGCTCTCTATACAACCCATACTCATCAATAGGAGCTTCATCATAGTACCTAGTTGTGGTGTAAGCCGAGGTGGTCCTCCCAAAGTTGGTCCCACCATGGTACATGTAGTAATTGACCAAAGCTCCATTCTTGGAGAAAAAGCGGGCCACGGAGAACGAAAGATCCTCCGCGGCTCGTTGGGATGGTGGGTCCCCGAACACTCTGTATTGTACGGTCCAATTCTCTGTCCATAAGGCCGGTTTGTACGGCTTGTTTGGGCCCACAAACGTGTCGCCGCAATGTCGCCCATTGCATGCATTGATCTGCATGTGTGTTTTTCACGTGAATTAAAATTTTGTAGAATGTGTGAAAAAGTTGGCACATTTATGAAGATTGAGGGCACATGAACCAACTCGTGCCATTACCTGGAATCAAATTTGACTGATAATGTGAGATAAGTGCATGTGTTTTCCTATGTGTTTGATGTATCGTCCCATCTTATTGTCAAACCGATCCGATCCTCTTGTTTGGATCCGAGGTGTTATTTTGGTAAATTATTATTTTAATCTTATAATAGGATTTCTTTTAAACATGCATGTGATTTGTTATTGGTTTCATGAATATTAAAGATTTTGCCGATACAACAAGCAAGAAACAGAGCAATAAAGATTATGAGCAAACGTTGGATCTACGGCGTGAGCTGTGGCACAAATTCTAATGTTTTTTTTTTGCATGCGTAACAATTATTTTATAAGTAAGTTGTTTCTAGTCGGACCAAAAATGATATTCGAGACTAAATCAGAACGATTTGAACCGAATTCAAATAATTGAAAAATTAAAATTATAGTTTGAGAAATGAGGTTAGCTAAAATAGATTTGGTAGAAGTTCAAATATGACCAGTCTAGTCGATTTTAATGTCCAAACTCTTTTTTTATCAACAACGGGATATCATACTCGAAGTAATAATGTTTCTCACTCCCCAAAATGAGTGTTACTTTAAATTTCACCCCATACCGTCGACAAAGAGGCTCAAACTTGAGATCTCGAAGAATAATCCCAAGTATTTTAACCACTTGGCTCAACATGTTCAAACCCATAACACGATAAAATAAGTAGACCGTGTTGTCACAACATGACACGAGCACGATATAACACATCATGCACACTATAACCAACACGTTTGACGCGACACTATCCAACACATTATCAAGAACAATTTACAATTATGCCCTTAGTTGTGCGTGCCACAAAACGACTAACAGCACGCGTGTTTTAGAGGCCCAACACATACACGACACGATTACTAAACGTGCTGCGTTTTTCAACACGAGCACGAGCACGATCACAAAATCTGTGAGCTCAAGCACACTAATTTCGTGTCGTGTATCGTGTTACGACACAAATTGCTAGCTCTAATTTTCATCGACACGATACTCGTACGTAGCGGGTTTTGGGTACTCACAATCGGATCGGGAGCATCGAATTGCTTGCACATGACCCATGGGACACCAACGTTGAGACCGACGGCCATGTTTCCTGCCCACTGCACATATTTTGTGCCCAACTCTTTGTACGCCAATTGGATACTGTTGTATTCATTTTCAATCTGCACACAATTATAAATAAACTATTTTATACTTAATATTAAAAATCGGGTTCGGAGTCGAGTTTTTATTTTCGGGTTTGGGTTGGAAGAGACTACACCGAACTCAACTAAAAGAGTGCAAATTACGGGTTTTATACCGAGTTTCAAGTTTTACGTATAAAATGTGAATATACCTGAGCTAGAATGATTGGACCTCCTTGGGAAGCAAATAATTTTTCTTTTTTCAGCATGTTGACCACCTTTGTCACCCATTTTTTCATGTAATACTGCAAAATAAAATGAAAAAAGATGTGAGATTTTCGGTTTTGTGTATGATCATCCTCGATTTTCGGATCGGATCAAACCGTGTGGGTTTGCCTACCCGACTTAACTTGAAAGTTGATCGGTTCTATTTTGTTCTACTTGAACCCAAAAGTTGGGTGTCCACTTCAGTTTGCACTAAAAACTCCATTCGGAATCTGCAACCCACATCTCTTATGGGTCAGACATTTTCAACCCGAACTAAGAAATTGGGTTTCTCAAACCCAATTCGAAAGCCAAATTGTTATTTTCAAAATTTGTCGCCGTTAGGTTGTAATACCTTGAATGGTGGGTTATCGGACCGAAAGATAATGTTGGGCACTTCTCTTAACCAATACGGCAATCCGCTACGAAAACAATAATTAAAATATATCAGTATGTATCATATACTCTATCATATTATATAACGCATTAGAAAAAAGTAGAAATATACCCGTGATTCCATTCAGCTTGAATGAATGGCCCGAGGCGGAGGGTGACATACAAGCCACTCTCATGAATGAGTTTCAAGAACCTAACGAGATCATATTGACCCTCGAAATTGAATTGACCCCTGACAGGCTCGTGAGCGTTCCAAAACACGTAACTGTCTATCACATTGAGACCACCATCCCGAGCTTTCCGAATGAGGCCCGGCCACGTGTCCGGTGTGCAACGAGTGTAGTGAATAGAGCCAGAGAAAAGCAATTCCCTATTTTCATTGATGATCAAAGACCTCCCATCGTATGTCACACCTGACTCGTTCTTTCTGGCAACCACCAATGAGATCATCAATGAGAGGAGGGCTAAGAAGAAAAAGAGGAGGCCGCCACGGCCACCGCAGCCGCTGCGGCCGGTGGTAGCGGAGATGTGATTGGTGGTTGCTGGTGGTGGGGCCCTCAACATGATCCTCTTCATCATGTTGAGGGTTGGTAATATAAGAAGAGAGACGGTGGTAGGTTTTAGATTTTGGAAGGTAATGAAATGTGAAATGTTATGGGGTTTTTATAGTTGACCATTCATTTTGTGTGCGTTGGCATTTGCTGGATATGTGTTATTTTTAGAGGTAGTATCACGTATCGAGGCTGTAATAATTTCATTCGTAGGTATTTCTTATGTTACGAACGGTTTTGACTAATACTTGACTTTTTTATATTGCGGATTAAGTTGTCATTTCAGTTCTAATATTGCGAGTGACATTTGCTTATCTCTAACAAATTGTTCTTTTACTGTTGGGGACTGACACGTATGCACTTTTTGCATTACATTACTAACAAACAATTACCGGTGAACACACATATATTCATCAATGTAAATACAATAAGTATACTTATCGAGGTCAATAATTAGACAACATTGGTCTTACATATACTTATTGGTGAATTTTTACACATTCATCGGTGTGAAAATTAACGTAACGGAAACAATTGTTACCCTCGTGAGAATAGTTAATGTTTTTTTTTCCATCTAAGTTATTACTTATTCTAAACTTTGTAACTAAATTATAAGATGAATAGAGTATTTGCAAGTCAACTAAACAATTAAATGGACTGCTTAAGATCATGTTATGTTCTGATAAAAATAAGATCATGTCATGTGTGTCAATTATTTTGACCGTTGACGGCTCAAATTTTTAATAAGTTTTGAATCAGGTTACTTCAAGGTAAAGTCATACACATAATTTAAGCCCGAATAAAAAAATAAAGTGTAGATTGATTTTGGAATTTTACATGCAGAATGTACGAATTTGTGCAACCTAATATCGAAAGCCTGTGAATTCACACCCAAAACATTTATGAAACTGATCGGTTTTATTTTATGAAAACTTAAACCCACGAAAATGCAGAAATTTCGAATGCATACAAGTTCATATCGAAACTGTCAGTTATCACCTTAAGAATTTTTAAATTCAAAACCCAACTAGAGATTTAGTTGTAACTTGTCAACCTATATACAACAAATATTTTTTTACCAAATTAACCTTGAACACATAGCTTACCAATCAACACAAATTCATCAGCCAAATAGAGCAAGATACTGAAAAAAATGAAGTGCAAATGTAAAAATTAAGGAAATATCACAAAATGTATCATGAAAATATTCAATGATTTATTTTCTTTCCTTAACAATTATGACACACATATATATTCTACTACAATTTGAAAAATTAAAAACAAAACCAAGAATTCCTATTTATTTACAAGTATTAACAACAAAAAAACGCCTTCGCAGCTTCTTGAAAATTTGGCAATGGAACCTGAACCGAGAATGGGGAAAAAACACTTTAGTTTCACTGATAAAATGCAAAGAGAATGCGAAGGTTGAGTGAAAGGGAATGGTATGAGAATCTTTGATATCAAAGATTCAAATGAACAAACTACTGAAGTGCCCAACCTGGACCCGTGTACAAGATGTGTGGGTTCAAGGGGTGTTGTCCTAGGTTTTGGTTTTGTGATGATTTTCTAAGGTTGCGTCGGGTTTAGGGGGTTTTTGGTTGAAAAGACCAAACTCAAAAGAGTGCCTTGGGTAATAAGTTGAGCTGAGTTCCCGGATTTGCATAAAGAATGTGTGGGTTGCCGATCAAATTTTAAATTGGGTATATTTTTCAGTGCCTGAAACCCACACAAAAATGTGGGTTGGATTTCGCGGGTGTCGCAAGTTCAGGTGCAAATTGTCTAGAGCAAACTACCAATAAAGGCTTATTGTGAAATAGGAACTGACCTTGACAATGCCACTATTTTGAATCAGTATCAAGAGTAGCATTATTTGAGTAGGATCGGGATGCTACTTCCGCATCAAAATTGACAGTGCTGTGATAAATGTACATGAGTCCGATTGGTTAGTCTCAAAACCTCATGACAAATCAAACGATCCTTGCCCTTCGTTGATTGCATATAGTAGTTTCTTGTACATGATTTCCTGTTTCAAACAAAGGAACCATAAACAATCGACATTGATAGATGTGAACAGAACCAGATTGATCACCAAAAAATTAGCAAATATTATTTAAACGAAATGTTGATATACTACCTTGGTAGAGTAAGGAGGCAGTTTAAGGTAATTAGCACAAGTCATGACACTCGGCAAGTCATCGTCGGCTGATTCTGAAGCCCCGGTACCATTGGCTGCTACATTACTTGCTGTAGAAGAATGCTGCAAGTACACAAGGACCATGTCATAATAATGAACAAACATTCAATAACCGAAAGAGACACAAATTCCCATGCCAGAAAAAAAAGAACCAGAACATGTAAATTATGTGCATACAGATCACATTGCCAAAGACATTTTGATCATGATTCTTTTCCTTGCTCATAGTTCTTACCAAGGTATGGGGAATCCGTACCCTTCAACAACAAAGCCATTTCCCGAACAATGTAGGGGTTGGATACTTGAATCCATAAGCAAAACTCTTTGGAAACTTCTGCATGTAGCACATCCTCCGCTATCCTATCTAATGCTGTCTATTTAAGCCATGAGCTATCATGTCATTCGTTACTACTTTTTCCAAATTAACTTCACGTGCTATCTTGTCTTACGTTACTACTTTATTTAAGCCATGTGCTATCTATCATTTTTTTATCTTCAATTGGTGCTACCCCAAATTTTCCTCAAATCTTAAATAAGGTTTGGATAGTGAATACTGAGAATGCACAAAGGATAGCATGTTAAGAGAACTAATTTCTCTAGTGATTCTCTCACCCTACTTTACATATGTGTGTTTGAATGATCCTGATATGGTTCAATGACCATAACATTTCAAAAATTGCATATAACTCCTCAGAATATCCAATCATTCTACAAGAACCTTTAGTTTGCAAAATACTTGTAGCTTCGGTATAAGCAATACGGAAGTCACATACCTTTCTAACAATGGTCAATTTAGGATTAAGAACAGCCAGTCCGCCAGGTGGAAGCCTAGGTGCGCCGGTAACAAACTGACAGAAGGCACGCTGCTGCTCTGGGGTAAATTCTCCCATAGTTTCCAGTAACTGAAAATTTTCACAAAAAAACAAACCGATCATGAAAAAACTCATAGAAGGAAAAATCCATAGATCTCGATTCTAAATTTTGTAAGGAAACAAGCATACATTGACAATCGCAGGGCTTTTGGCAGTATATCCGTGATCAAATTTAATATGATCAGCAAGGGTATCAGTCTGCAAAAGTTGGAAACACAAATTAGAAATCTATTTATGGACATATAGAGGTCCAAATTATTACACAATTGCACATTTGCACAGTTAGATTACCTCCCACAACTCCCTACGACCGCAAAGCAAATAGTCCAATTCGTTTGGACTAAATATTTGTAAAGATGAAATGTCAAACACCTGACAGCAGTAAAAGAACTCAAATATAAGAAACAAGTCCACAAACAAGAGTGTACATATGGAGTGCAAATGTTATGGAAATTGAAAAGTGTAGTTGAGGGTTTTGGAGCATTATAGCTCGTAGTTATCCAAAATAATAATTTGGAACATTAAAAAAAAAACAGTTTGTTGCAATAATAATAAATAATACTCCCTCCGTCCCAAAATGAGTATCTTGTTTATCTAAATTTTTTGTCCCAAAATGAGTGTCTTGTTTCTATTTTTATGTTATTATATTAGTGTTC
>JAYMTA010000275.1:0-32551 GCA_036897625.1 Pelargonium cotyledonis | reverse complement strand
ATTAGATGAAATCGATTTTAATTAGCACATATATATAGACATACGCACACAGACATATATATATATATATATATACATTCAAAATCAGTTGTGACATTTCGAAATTCGCATCAAAATTGAATTTATGTTTTCGAATTTAAATTTATAAACATAAATTACAATCCGATCTGAAAAAAGTTCGGGATTAGATGGAATCAAATTTTGAATTTAATTATGAATTTAATTAACATAGATATACATTCAAAATTAGTTGTGACGAATCAAATTTCACATCGAATTTGAATTTATGATTTCGAATTCGAATTTATAAACATTAATTCAAATCTGATCCATTAAATCAGTTGTGATTTTTTAAATTTTAGTAGTGATTTTTTATATCAAAAAAATTTGTAGCGCTTATTAGTTTTTTAAATTACAAGTAACAGTTTTTTGGTATAATTATTTAGATATTTGTAAAAGTGCGAATAATTTGATCGATTTCATTTTTAACAATTTAATATTTTTGTTAATCAAATAATAACAACTAGAATAAAAATAATTCTCATTCCCATACTTTAATTGATCCAAACAACATTTCATGAAATGACAATGGCAATGAGAAGGGAAGGAATGACAATTAGAATGAGAATTATTCCCATCAAAATTCTAATTCAAACGCAGCCTTACTTAAATTGGATAATTGTAATCATTGAGACAAGTCAATAATGTGGGGAGTCAAAGAAGTGGGTAGATGGTTTCGTTAAGTTTAAGATGATAAAGTTTGCACGTCTTTTTTTAATCTTTTGAGCTACATAAAAGGAGGTACATTTCTCCTATTAACCCATTATTCCGCCTCATACCGAAGGCAGAGAGGCTCAAACCCGAGTCTTAAGAAATTTTAAAACGCCTAACCGTTGTTTCAATCTGCTTTGGTAAAGTTTGCACGTCTTAATTAATAAATAAAGTAATATTTTAGTAATTAATTAATTGTTATATACTACCTCCGTTTCAAATTGAATGTCTTTCTATAGTCTATTTTTTGTTTCAAATTAAATATCACTTTCTATTTTTGTCATATACATTAGTTTTCTCATCATGTTCTTTGTTATAATGACTTTCATATGCAAGATAGTGAACAAGCAATGATGATTTTTTTTTTCTATTTTTATTTAAGATTAAGAAAATCATTTAACATCTTTTCTTAATATGTGTGAAAAACTCTAAAATGACATTTAATTAGAAATGGAGATAGTATTCTGTATATAATTGTAAAAATCTTGACTACAAATGTAATTATAATTAGGATATAAAAGTCTAAAAACTTGGGTAAGGTTCTCATCATTTAGTTTTTAACATAATTAAAATAGTTACAAAATAATTTTAAAGTTTAAAGAATTGAAATGTATCATATTATTTTAATTTCTTAAAATTTAAAATTATTTAACTCATTTAAGAAAACAGAATATTTTTTTGTAATCTCTAATATGTCCTCATAAAAAAAAAACTAAACGAGTGCAATAATTAAAGTTTAAAAATATTTCCCACTCAACACACCCTGCGAGTTTGCAGGTCCGCTCAGAAATCTTATGGTTTAAACCGATTTTTGTTTTAATACTCTTATTTTCTTAAAATTTCAACTAAAATGTGAATAATGATATAAAATTATACATGGAGATTTCGGATATTGGGAACTCATCTAACAGTAATTTATTTGTATTTGTTTTGGAAAATTCAATATCGGGGGCCAAAAATCTAATGGCGTTTAAGAGTTTGCTTCAATTTTCTTTTCTTCATTTTTTTCATTATAAACCAGGACCACATACAATTCAAAAATTGTATTTTCTTTTGTAGTATAATGACTGATATGACAGTATGACTCATGAAAAATAGATATTCACACAATTGAAATATTCTTACAAAATTCTATCTAAATAGTTATATATGAGAGCAATTATTTATAATAATTATTTAAAATGTGTGATTTTAATTTTTTACAAGGAAAAGTATATTGTGATTGTGATTTACTGATAATATCATTTCAGAAATAGAAATATACACATCAACTTATTCGTTTGAAGGTATTTTCATAGAGACGATTAAGGTGTCAGGTATCTCAATTTAAAACGTAACAAACATATATCAAGCAATAATATTCCAAGATAAATATAATATTCTTTAAAAATAAGTGTACTTGCTTTTGAATTATACAACATGAACTAATTATAATATCAAGTGTGTTTCTCTATACAACTAGACAGAGTTTACTCAAATCTAGTGCTATGACAAAAGATGGGGAAAGTGACAAGTTCGACCAAACTGACTTCAAGTATTAAAATATGCAAATTAAAGATTATCTCCACTAAAAGAAGTAATATTTGTCTCTAAAAAAAAACAAGATGAAAGACATGACTTCAAATGGTTGGGATATTATGGACAAACACACTCTCAAGGTTGTTTGACATTGGTGAAGAATGATTCTTAGCTTCGTGTTTTGTCACTACCAATATCATTACTAGACAACTAGCTAGGAACCGTCATTGCAATTACCAATTGTACGGAAACTATCAAACTGAAATTTAAAAGAGTTTGACTCATGATAATCGATGAAGATCACATCCAAATAAAATACCTATTGTTGATTGAATATGTTGAACCAAAAATTTTAACATGAATTACTCGGATGAAAGATATCAACAAGTGGAAACCTCCATGTAAGATAAAATAAGGTCAATGCAGCAAAACAAAATTCGAGAGTTAACCAAGTTACTAACATAAAATAAAGTACCTCAAAATAAATGAATTCAACAAATTAAAAAAAAATCAAGATGGAAGTAAGCGCTACATAGCAAGACTACTAGTCAACATGTTTAAGCATAAATATGGAACAAACTACAATTTATACATAGTTATCTAACAAAAAATTTGAGAACATGCACCGATACAATATAATTTCAAAATATAAAAACAATCGGACCAATAGTCATTAATACACTGATACAAATATAACATATGAAATGCTCGATTTGAGTCTCATTCATATTAACACTCTCGTAACTTTACAAGCTATGATTATTTAATTTAAATATATGTATAATCCCAATTCTAACCAAATCCAACAAAACGGCTCTTTTTGGTTAGAAAATCGGGTTTATTGGGCAGCAAAAAATTGGAATTTTCCGTTTGGAGTATTGTTGACTAAATCAAACGGCGCGTGGAGAAACTAAATCAAATCGACACACTGAGACAGGGTCAAAATCGTCAAATCGTCAAAAACGAAACAGTCAGTTGGTCCTAGGTTAACAATAGTTACAGAGACGCAGTAAAAATAAAAAAAAAAGTAAAAAACGGCTGCGATGATGAATCAGCGCCGCTATTTTTACACAGATTCTCCTCCTCCCGCAACAGCAGCCGTGGATCAAATCGCATCTCGCTAGATATGCGACCCAATCCAACGGCCCACAATGAGTCCAGCTGGGAGAAGTACTAGGCGAAGTAGGATAGCAGAGCCCGAAATGTAAATGGATTTACGAAGTAAATAAAATTGTGTATAAATAGGAGAATTGTGAGTTGCTCCCTCTAATTTCTGGTACACAGAATCTGGTGATAGACCGAGAACCCACCAAAACGAAACGGCTAAATTTGACGTTTCATTGTTATATTTCACAGAAACCTCCAGAGTAGAGAGAAGCGGCCGATTCTGCACTTGAAATTTGGTCCGCCGGAGGGAGAGGCGGCGGCGGCGGAGACTGAGGAGGGTTTGATCTGGGCTTCAAGGATCGAACTTTCCTGGGTTTTGCGTGTGGGGATTGAGAGAGAGACCAAAACAGAGAGGATCGAATTGGCATTTGCTGATTAATTTATAGTGGAAGTGTTTATTTATTTTGTGGAATGGGAAGAGGAGGTAGCGGCGCCATGGCTGATGGGTATTACAGTTCCAAGAAATCGGATGATATATGCAAAGACGTTTGTGGTCAGGTACTGCTTCGTATTTTGATTCTGAGCCTTTTCGTTTTCTATTTTCTGGGTTTGTTCATATCGTTTTTTAGATTTGTGGGTATGTTTTTGTTTAACTGAATTATTGAGAAAAATGTTTTTTTTTTCAACTCCATGATTCTTGTGCTCCGTTTCTGTGACCTGTTTTGGGAAATTTAGAAGTGAATGTCTGGATTGGTTTGATTTTTGGGCTTTTAAATCTTGTAGGCGTGTTTTTTTGTTTCATAATAATTGTTTGATTTTGTCAAGAAAATGAAGTCAATTGCAGTTTGCATCACCAATATAGGAAAAATAATGGCTTTGCTGGATTCGAATATTCTCTATTCTTTTTTCTTACTCACCCAAGTAAACTCGGGTTTTCATTAATTTTTGAAATTTGGTTTTGTTTATTTATCTTTTACATTATGCACAGTAGTTTTGAATCTTAGCTGGGTGGATTTGAAATTTAGATGGATTTGGTCAGTTTTATCATATATGGAATCTTGTGTCTTGAAGTTTTCATTTTTGTTTTCAGCACGCAAGCATTGCAGCGGCAGCCATGTCTAGGCTCAGGTGCATATTTCAGGGTTTCGACATGAAGACTTTTTTGTTTTTGTTCGTGGTTGTGCCAGTTTTTATTTTTGGTGTCTATGTCCATGGCCATAAAGTTACCTTTTTCCTAAGACCACTTTGGGAATCTCCTCCTAAGCCCTTCCGTGAAATTCCACATTATTATCATGAAAATGTGTCAATGGAGACTCTTTGCAAACTTCATGGGTGGGGAATCCGGGAATCTCCCAGACGTGTATATGATGCTGTTCTGTTCAACAATGAGTTGGACATTCTCACAATCCGGTGGAAGGAGCTGTATCCTTATGTAACGCAGTTTGTTCTCTTGGAATCCAATTCAACATTTACTGCCTTGCCAAAACCATTGCTTTTTGCTGGCAATCGGGACAGGTTTAAATTTGTTGACCCTCGGCTCACTTATGGGACAATTGGGGGCAGATTTAGGAAAGGTGAAAATCCATTTGTTGAAGAAGCGTATCAGAGAGTAGCACTGGACCAGCTTCTTAGAATTGCAGGCATAGAAGATGATGATTTGTTGATAATGTCAGATGTTGATGAGATTCCAAGTGCCCACACGATCAATCTCTTGAGGTGGTGTGATGACACCCCACCTGTCCTTCATCTCCGGCTCAGGAACTACATGTACTCATATGAGTTTTTGGTGGATAGCAAGAGCTGGAGAGCTTCAGTGCACAGGTACCATACGGGTAAGACTAGATATGCACACTATCGTCAGTCTGATGTGATACTGTCAGATTCTGGGTGGCATTGTAGTTTCTGCTTCCGTGGTATCAGTGAGTTCATATTCAAGATGAAAGCCTACAGCCATAATGACAGGGTGAGATTTTCTCATTATCTCAACCCCGACAGAATTCAAGATATCATATGCAAAGGGGCTAACCTATTTGACATGATGCCTGAGGAGTATACATTCAAGGAGATTATTGGCAAAATGGGACCTATTCCTCGATCATATTCAGCCGTTCATCTTCCTGCATATTTGCTGGAGAATGCTGAGAAGTACAAGTATCTGTTGCCTGGTAATTGCATACGAGAGAGTAGCTGAGTCTTATGATGTATGAAGAGCCTTTATAGAGGTTGGAGATGCAGATTGCGCGTTTCACCTACATGGTCTTTATATTGGACAGATTATGGTGTTCACATTTATACAACCATACCATATATCCAACAAAATATAGGCCAATCTTTAGAGAAATGCTGGGGAGACTTAATAGATTCTTGGATTTGAGGGGAAACTCTGTATATTCCGGCTTCAGGTTTCTTCCAGTGACATAGTACTTGTGGCATAATCCCCAAACAGCATTAGGGTAGATGACATTTCCCTTGGTTTTCCATATGGGAGTTTTGTTTTTGTTTTTTGGGGACTAATTTATTCATATGTTCTTACGATCCCCCGCTGTCTATTATTTACCCTCCGTCTGTACATCTGATTGCATCTGAATCTTCCATTAATCACAGCGCTGATTGATTCTTTTATACATACCGTTTACATTTCTTTCTTGTTTATTGCTTTTTCTCGTGTTTGGGTTAAACCCATAACGAAACTAGACAAACACATAGCTGACATTAGTTGGTGTCATTCCTGCTAAGGCCTAGATTTTAGGTTGCATATATTGTGGAAGCAAATATCAGGTCCATATGATTTTGCCAAAAAAATTCTTGGAATTTACTGTCTGTTGTTCATGTATAGTTGAGAGTTTTGTGGCTCAAGGAGAAAGTGCCTTGTGTGCTACTACTTTTCCCAGTGCCCCACTACCCACCTCTGGTTATAAAAATATAGATGCCCATTAGTCCTTTGATCTTGTCAATTGTCTGGTTTGCATTTTTCCTTGTTTATGGGATGTTATCTGGTGGTTCTGCTGCTGCTAGTGATGCTTGATAAGTCAATGATTTTTGTGAGGAAACTTTCTCATATCTTGTGAGCCCCAGTCAGCCCCAGTCACCAAAAGCTACTTCCAAGAAAGTTAATCTTAGTCTCATTGAAGACTAATCATGATGAGTCAACTTATGTGTAATTTATGACCAATTCTCACTTGGGTTCAATTCAATCTGGCCTGAATCTTCTTTGTTTACAATTCTCATCTGAAAATTTCCAAATGCTTGGCCAACTTTTGCCATGTTTCAGTGGTTAGATTTGATTTTTAGAGTGCAAACAAATGTTGCTGGTGATCCATATAAGGCCAATAATCAAAATCTCATCTGTACTGTTAGGCCTACATAATCAAAGTTGGTTACTTTTTTAGGTGTCTGGTAGCTGTGGAAAATTCTTGAACTCAACTTCATATCCTATAAAGAAAGCTCTACTGTATATTTATTCTCCAACAACTTCTGAACTTATATTGTGCAAGAAATCTTGATAAACCAGGCATTTCATAAGTAAGAACATTCATGCTGAGCTCAAAGAATCTACCCTTATTTTAGTAATAGTTTAAGATGACTAGAAAGTCTTTGCCAATATAATCTATTTAGATATTTGAATATAAAAAATGAAATCAAATCAGTCCCTTTCTCCATAATATAATCTATTTAGATATTTGAATATAAAAAATGAAATCAAATCAGTCCCTTTCTTCATGAGTTATATAATAAAAATTGCAGGTAGTGTAGTTTACCAGATAAATGCTTCAAATTGTGTTTAATAAGTAATTAAAGAGATAATTGGTGCAAACGTGTTGAGAGTCTTGAATGGTCGACCGTCCGCGTGTGCAAAACTGACTTGTTGAAGAAGAGCCAGTTAAGAATTTTGTATAAGAATGAGACAAAACAGAAAAGTCCTCAAACATCAACCTGTTGACCAATCATATTGGTTTCATTTTATTGATCAAGAATTAAGGAATATAATGGAAGCATCCATGAAGTTCTTGTTCTTGTCTTCTTCATGGATCCAACTGGATTTATATACAATTGGCAGTTTCAAAAGTCAGTCTGTTTGATTATTCTGCATGTTGATGCAGTCCCGTTATAGATGATAACTTCCTTTTTATTTTTTATTTAATGTTTTGACTTGTCATCTTTTTAGGCTACTTATAATTTGGTAAACTTTGCTTGATAACTAGGTGTCACGGACCGAGTGTAAGTGACATAAAAGTTCTATATGAGCGGCAAAAAGAAAACGCACACAAGATTTGCACATGTGAATATCATGTGCAAGATAGATGCTATAAAAGGGAGCCCAAATGTTTGAGTCCAAGGCCAAACATTTCAAGGCTCAAACCAAATATATTTCCTACACTTTGCTGAAGATTTTAGAATCGTAAGAAATATTTCAAAGTTTTTTAGAATTTGTAGAATATTCTAAAGGGACAATCCTAGCCGTAAGTTATAATATTTAACTTTACATCTTAGTCATTAATTTTGTATGTCATCTACTATAAATAGGTGAGGTTTCATTTGCCTAGACCATCACTGCATGGTAAACTTTTGAAATAAACCTTCTTTTTTGCAATTCATTTGTATTTGTTATTCCCTTTGATTTTGCATACTGCTAGAGAGAGCACTTGGGTGTGAGGAAAATTATTAGAATAGTATATCATCATTCATGAATACAAAAAAGTTTGAGACATAGCAGAAAGGAATAAGAATCAGAAATAAGAATCCTAGTTCTTCTACAGCTACTCTCTTTTTTACCACAAAGCATTTCTAGTTCTTCAATGGAATGCCTGGAAAACCATGTCTTTGCACTAGCTTCTCAAACTTTAACATTCCTCCAATCAAATAATAAGATTAACCTCTATCATGGTCACTCATATAAGGGAAATCATTTGAATACTTTTCATCATCTTCCTCAAGAATGTTGTCGGTGTCATCTATACAACTAGTCCTCTGCTTGCTTCGTGAATCTATCAAACCCCTTTTCACTCCACTTTATGAATCATAACTATACACAAGGAGAATCAACACTCTGGTGGGAAAGGGAGCCGATCGGCAATGACATGTGACATCTGCAATTCTGTTCTTCCCAAGATGCTATACCAGAAACACTATCAGCAACATCAACACCCGGAGCAGGAGAAAGAGCCTGGACTAGAGGAGCCCTAATAATGGTGTTATGATTCTTTTGGGGTCTAGTTTGATTTTGCGTTGTCCAGTCTATTCTTTGACTTTCCAGTGTTAAATCGTAGTGTTAGTGTTTGTCATTACTATACATGACTCAATACATTTTTTATTCTTGGGTCTATTCTGATTTTGCATTGTACACATATACATTGGGAAACACTATCAGCAACATCAACACCCGGAGCAGGAGAAAGAGCCTAGACTAGGGGATCCCTAATAATGGTGTTATGATTCTTTTGGGGTCTAGTTTGATTTTGCATTGTCCAGTCTATTCTCTGACTTTTCAGTGTTAATTCGTAGTGTTAGTGTTAGTGTTTGTCATTACTATACATGACTGTATACATTTCTTATTCTTGGGTCTATTCTGATTTTGCATTGTACACATATACATTGGGATCTATAATAAATACAAAGTATTTCTTTCCAATTTTCTGTACTTGATTCTTGTTCAATAAATTTGTAGTTTTTCTACACTAATTGCATATGTTATGGTAATTTTGGATGGACTACATCTTTTAAGAGTTTGATTCAAGAGTTTGATTCCATTTTGCATCTTTTATAAATAACTAGTTGCATCATTTGTATGAGTGTATATTCTATGTATACATATATTATACCATGTTTTGATAAGGGTGTTTCATTTTGCAACTTGTACATTCTTCATTTTTGTTTTACTTTTGTGTATGTGTTCATTATATTTGATGCTTTATGTTAATATTTTATAGTGTTTGTAGAATTTTATAACTATTGTGTAACAAGGTAAACAAAAATACCTTAATTAGTAAAAAGTAAGTGTAAAAAAAACCAGCAAATATAGAGTTAATCACTGTCCCAAGCCTCATCCATCTGTTTCCATGTTTTCTTTTTCCCTCCGCTCTCATTGTCAAAGGAATCATAACTGCGTCTTTCAAATCCTCTAAACCTCGGATCAAAATCTTCTTTACTCGTATACTTAAATCTGTGAACCTCTTCTTCCTCTTCTGCTTCTTCTTGAGCCCATTCTTTATCTGCTGCGTACTCTATCTCAGATATGAAATTGTCTAGCTCTTCCTGGTCACTGTCATCAGCAAGTTCCGACTGCTCCATATTAGAACACTGCCTGGGTACCAACTTTTTATTCCCTTGGTAGACATAAGGGCTTCCTTCTTTTTTGTCAATTGCATTGAAGAATGTAGAAGCCACCTTCTGAACGCTAGCAATGGCAACTGGATCCTCAGGGTTTAAACCCAGTTGTCGAAGCTTCTGCTCATACTTCTTTATGTTAAGCCTCTGAGACTCAAGAGCTTGTTCAAACCTTGCCTTGAATAATGCCTGAATACAAAGACCAGTGTGTTCATACATTTTATCCCAGGAAAAAATTAGATAACACACAACAATCTAACCTATTGGTTAGCACTTGCAAAGTGATACCCAGTAAAATAATAATGCCTTCCGGCTACAGGTTGGTTATGTTATATGTAATTAAGAACACGGTTTTTCTTTGGCTGATGCACACAAAGAAGTAATTGCCTATAGTGCAAAATAATAAACCATGTACTCACCTTCCTCTTTGTGAGGGTGTTGACAGGAATCAAAACTTTCGGTTGGCGATAGTTTCTACCTCGAAACATTATAATCGTATTCACATTATGTATGTTAATGACAATACCACCACTTAGTCTTGCAAGCATGGTAGCCATTTCCTTGATTTTCTCCTTGGGGTAGTGATCACAGCAAACTTGTACAGTTTCGTGAAACTTCCAGTGCAAATGCAAATTTTGGACAACTCCTCCAAAGACTCCACGAACACCAACAGGTAAATAATTGCTGTTTTTGTAGCCAATTTTCTTGTATGCCTGAAGCTGCTCAGGAGTAAATAGCTCAGGATCATGCAGAGGTGGCGGTAACTCAGGCAGTTTAAATTTGCTTAGCTTCTGAAGGAGCAATGCCACTTTCTTCTTAGCCTACAAAGACGTATAAGAATTGAGAAACAGAAGAATGCTAGCTAGAGTATGACTATGTTTCTACTCTCTAACAACTGGAAATAACTCAAGTCTAGACAGCAAAAGACTCAAATTTGAATGAAAAAATTAGCAGCCATCTCTGGCCAAGACTCTGCCCGACTCTGTAGCCACTTTTAACAACAAAAATATTGGAAGCTGATTTGTGGACAGTTTTCAATCCTATCACGAGATGTGCTAAACAATTTTTCATTTCAGACCTTGTAAAAATAGTAGACCTCGTCATAGAACCGGACATACAAATATAAATCATTTTCGAGGCAAACTAGAAACTACTGAGCTAATTCATATAACACACAATTCACTACTGTACAAACAGAACTTATTGAAAAAGTTCCGGTGATCAGCATTCAGTGCTCTCCACTTCACAGTAAAATATGTCATTGCCAACAAGTTCCAAAATTTCAACAATGATAATAATAATTAAGAGAAAAAGAAAAGAAGCATACTCTTCTGATGCTGTCAACTAGCTTCTCCTCATCAGTCATCAACTTCCTCTTCAACCTCCTTGCTCTCCGAATCTCCCTAATGGATTTACCAGACTCTCTCTGCATTCGAATCTCCACCTTGCTCCGCAAACTCCTCACTCTCGAGTTCGACCTCGGCCGCGGCAGCCCACTGAAGCACCTCGCCGGTGCAATCGACGGAAAGGATAGACCTTCACCGCCACCAGGCTTGCTCGAGACAATCCCGGAAGACCCATCTGGCAGAAACTTAATATTCCTACGTTTGATAACCAAAAAAGTTAAATTTCACTATGAAAATGAAAATAAATTGCAGCCCAAGTCTCAGTTTGGGAAGAAACAAATTGGGAGCTCGTAAATTAGGAGTTCCGGCTCACAATTTTCATGATTCATATCGGGATACAAACAGAGGAGATGGGTAAGAGAGGAGAGAAAGGGAGTACCTGGAGAGAGAAGGGAGGGACTGCAAGCAGAGTCTTTGGAGGTTTCTGGATGCGGACATGGTTACTGGATTGCCGAATTGAGTCAAACAATCATTTTCTTCATTTAGTGATTGATTAATTTGCTCGACTGCTTCAAAATTGAATAATGAATTCGAGGTTTTGAGGGTTTAAGGTTTGGAGTTTCGAACAGACCGAGGATCTGCGTAGCTCATCTGCTTCTCAGAAACTGAATATATTTATAACTGACTACGATTATTGCAACAGCGTTTGTAGTCCAACGGTTAGGATAATTGCCTTCCAAGCAATAGACCCGGGTTCGACTCCCGGCAAACGCATTTTATAAAGTGTTTATATTTTGTGTTATTTGACGGGCTCACATTTTGTAGTCGTGTCAAATATGTTGATTATATTGTGCACGATGTGTTGAGTCGTGTTGTGGCAACATGACTCATGTAGTTATCTTGTGAAACGTCTCGTGTTTGTATTTTGTGTGTATAATCGTGTCGTGTAACACACAAACAACCTTTAATGCAACAAGTACGAACGAATTGCGAACTCTATCGGGTAGTGTATTCGTGTTACATAATGAAATATTAAGCAACCATTTATGTCTTTGATATTTTATTTATTATTATTATTTTTTTTTTTTTGAGTAACTGAAGCTTCATTAGATAATAAGAAAATTAAACAGTTCGTGCAACCAGAGTTTACATATACCAAGTTTACCAACAGCTGCTAATCTATGGGATCTATTGGTTCCATAACCTCATACAGCACTTGACTTCACTTAAACTGTCAGTGTTACATTATTGAACATTAAGCAAACATAAGACCTGTGCACATAAAATGGTTCCATAACCTCATACAGCTTCTAGTTTTCTTTTATCACGACACAACTGATAGAAAGTTGTCACTAGATTTGACTACAGGACTTCACAAGTAGGCGAACTCATGGCGGTTATTGGGATCTTGGCCTATTTCTGTTTCCTTATAAACGGTCTACCCCATCAAATACACTGTCCTACTCCTGCGAAAGAAACTGCAAGTCCTGCATAAGCGTAGAACACGCAATTGTAAACCACAAAAGACATATGTCGATAGATGAGATCACAATGGAAAGCTTACTGCTAGCTGAAAATCGGGAGGCATATCGAGTTCTAGATTCAACCAATCATCAATCCCACAGGGAATGTTGTTGCTTCCCACTGCATCATTCACATTATGAGTAAAGGTAGTGAAAGAGCTACCATTTTGTCCTAAATCAGTGTTCGAATAAAAAAGCTCCTTGCATAGCAAATTATCATCCACACCATCCGGATAAGGGTACTCAGCAGACTGAGATTCGCCTGCCAAATCGAACTGAACAATGCAAACAAAGTAAATTGTTCAGTAGATACTAATTTGTTATCTCAGGAAACAATACGGAAATAATATTGTTAAAACGAGTGCTTAAGAGTCTGCTAGTACTAACCTTAGCAGATGATTGGACTTCAATATCCTCATTAACATCATCACATAAAACAGTTTCCCCACGTCGAGGAAGATTCAGAATATGGGGGGTTCTTGGACTAGTTCTACTTGTTACGATTTCAGAATCTTCGACTATTAGACTGTCATTAATCTTTTTGGTATGCTTTGGCTGCTGATAAAATATCTTTGAAACCACGTAGTCTCCATCATGCTCGTCTTCTTCAGCCCCAAGATGGTATTGATGCATTACCCAATTGGTCTTATCTGGCTTGGTTCCTTTCTTTGAAATTCTGTGCAGAACCATAATCTTCTTACAACCCCTCTGAACTCCATTTTTTATCACGGGTTTAGTCTTCCCTGTTTTGTGCCAGCGGACTTGCTCCATTGTCAAACCAGGTTCACTTTGGATCTTGCGGCGCTTTCGTTGACCAGTACCGTAAGCGTTGGCTGTTCTATGAAAGAAATGGATGCTGCTACCATCTTTCTTGGCACCTAATACACATCAAAAGGTAGAATCACTCACATCCATCCCTAAATTGGCAAATAAGTTAAAATTGAAATAAAATGGTAGGATATTCGTAAATTGGAATGACTGGTATAAACATAACAGAAGCTAAATATATATTAAATTATAATCATCTAAAAAACTCGATGACATATAAGCTAAAATGACACAATAAACTCAACAGTAGGCTAATCATTATTAAATGAATGAAACTTAGGTTGGATTCACTCATCAGACACAATCACACATGCACAGATAATGGACTGCTCTAGTTTCAATATGAAAAATCTACTATCTTGCTTTGAAGAACACAGACCAACATGGGGATGACTAACCAGGAAGATTTTGCGGATGCGTATAGCAAATTCCTTCAACCTTTTCAATTGTTGGAATGAACGTATCAAGATAGAGGTGCGGCTTTAAGTTTCCCACACCGCATTTGGCTGCCAAATGATCAACGAGCTCTGGATCAGATGGGTCAAACTTAACACCAGCAAGCAGTCCAGGCCAGTCTTGAGAAACCTACAGAATAGACAGCCAGAGACAGATATTGAGTTTAGCATAAAAGGACAAGACATAAATCCACAGTTAACACGTCAATTTAGCCCGCAAATATGCACTAGAGCATTAAATAGCTCATTTTATTTGTTGCAATCACATAAATGATAAACCCATATATGCTAATTCGAGATTTATGCTTTTGAGATTATTGCAACAATGAAAGATATTACATAAAAACCAACGTAAGGTAGTAAGGGCACGCACACAAGAATAAAAACTTGCAAGCTTACATCACTGTTATCAATAAGGTGCTTGCAATTTGGACATTCTCGATTCGCTGCATTCGCCCCACTATCTTTTATTTGATATGCGTAAGGTAGACTAGCATTTTTGGCCATGTTATCTATACCTCTGCTGTCAATAAGCCAACTGCACCATTGCCATGATGTTAGATTAAATCTTATAACCAAAGGAGGAAACATGGCTGTTGCCAATAGCTACCAGAGCAGAGGATTAGAAAAATAGGCATTTTGAACCATATAGCAACTCCTTAAATAAATCAGATTTTGAGGCCTCTTATCCTTGAGATGTAAGATTATCAAACTAATCAAAGTGTCATTTTTCTTCTAGATTATAACTAGGCGATCAGAGAAGAAAGAACTATAGATTCTTACACGATGCCTTTTTATAATATGTATGTTATAACTTATAACTTAAGTAGTTTTGTCAAGTCATATCTTAAAATTCCTCAGGCAAAAGAAAGCACTTGTCTTTTGGGCATTTAAATGAGAGAGTCTCCTAACAAAAGATATCACCACCCTAATTTTCACACCTCTTTTCTAATCCTATCTTTATTAAGCCCATTTGTACACAATAATTGCGTTGTAGCGGGTATACTTTAGTGGTATAAGTGTGATTCGTTCTATTAATTCCCTAACATAGTTAAGTGGTCCTTCAATTTTACTGAAGAGATCGCATAGAGCAGATAAAGGCGATGCTTCAAAACTCCCTTTCCTCGACAATAGTATAGCAAAACAAACGAATAAACGAAGCAACTTTCCATCATCATAGACAAGTTTTTGTGGTAAGAAAAAAACATCCATAAATTCTTATTTGCACGTATGATGAACTCCAGCACCCACCTTACAACTTGCTACATTAGCATATTCACAATGACAGCTCAAATGTGCATTACAGCATCAATTACCAAAGGTTCTTGCTTTTCCCTCTGAGAGTGTACCAAACCCCAAAAATAACCTCTCAAAACTAAAATTTCAGCTCATAACTCTGTTCTTCAAGCTGATAATCACTACATGCCTCTTTAAATCCCTCTCCAACCCACCTAGCCAATAACACATGGAAAAACCGAAAAATCATATCTTTCTTCCATTTTTTCTCAAACCCACATCACAAAAATCAGAGAAAATCCCATCTGTAGGATTCACACCTGGACATTGGTTTTCAACTTCAGAGCTGAGAATGGGGGTGTTTCGGGCAAAGCAAGAACATCCACCACAAAACCCAGAAAAGCAAAACAATGCGTACTAAAGAAACTTCATCCAATCATCAGCATACATTTTGTCTTGCAACCCAGTAAAAAAACTAGGTTTTCAGATCATCTAAAACACCAAAAACAAGTAACTAAGCAAGAAAAGATGCGATTGTTACCGGAACCTACCTCGCCATGTCTGCAACGGAAAATGGAAGCAAATGCAAAGAGAAGAAGGAGAAGCGAAGACAGAGAGAAATGAAATAGAAGAGAGCTTTGCGGTGTTGTCCACTTGAGTAAGCAACTGTGAAACAGTGGGTGTGAGCGCGAAAACAGGGTCGGAGACCTTAATAGGGTCGCAGAGGCTTGTGGGAGGCTGGGTGGGTCCCATTATTAGGAGGCTTGAGGTTCGGGACAGAGCGATCAAAGGTTGGAGATGGTGGAGACCTCGGTGAGAGTGTTAAAAAGTAGTTTCTAAGTTCTTTATGATGGTGAGAATGAGATAGCCACTTCCGTGCTACCCAAGCTTGCCTCATACGTACACTACCGTAGGAGATCACTGCTCGGAGTCGGAGGATGTTTGTGCTCTTTTTACAACAATTCACTTGTTTGTGTCGCATTCAAGTTTGTGGTCATTAATTTACAGTTTTTTTGTTTGGTAATTTTAATTTGAGAATTGAAATTATTTGTATGGGCAATAAAAGGTTTGATAGGAAAAATTAAAATGAAATACAAATTTATGAATAGAGAAAATTTGATATTAAAATAAAATTAGTGTTTTCTTTTTTTGTCTAAATTATGAGGTTCCCGAGCGGGATCGCAAACTCGCGGTTGACACTTTTAAAATGTTCTAGCACACCCAGACTAATCCTCATTCGATCTCTTCCACTAATTCTTATTCCAGCCGAGTATGACCACAAGGACGGCAAAGCTCTTCCTACCAAAATTAGATGATTGTATTAAAGAATAAGAGTTGTTTGGGAGAGTTTGATAAATGATGATTGTATATATTAGATATATATATATAAACAAAAATTGCTTGACCATCAAGTCGTTGTAGTATAGTGGTAAGTATTCCCGCCTGTCACGCGGGTGACCCGGGTTCGATCCCCGGCAACGGCGTTTTATCTTTTTGGCTCTAGTTTTGGATGGTCTAGGCCTTTATGTTTTCTGCACAGCACATAGAGAATTTGCAAGGACAAGTAACAAGAGCACACTGCCATATTCTTAATCTCAGTTTCCAAATTGCATAACAATCATTGAGGTTCTTACATAAAAGCAGGAGTTGAAGGCCTTTGGATGTACCTTATTCTACACCCATACATACTACATCACATCTCAGCAACCCCTCCTCCAATTAACCTTATTTGCTTCTTTTCTTTTTTTGTTAGAACAAACTATAAGCTAATGTGAGAAAGTGCGCATAACTAACTATAACATTACAAGACGGCATTCTATACTGTCTAAATCTAGAACATTCCACGTTTTCTTCTCCGACAAATGTATGTTCGCAGCATTCGATGGCTGCTGTTTATTGAACTCGTCCAACCATCAATTATAGGCAGTTACTAGGATGGCATTAGCAACAACAGAAGAGGGAACTGCTTGCCTTGTTCTCCAAGTTCATATTTGGGGTTTCCCCCAAGTCGTCTCTTACCCCCATTAGAGCACTTGTACCGGGAGACTCTGGTGGTAGCACCGCATTCTTGGAAGCAAAAATCCGACCTGGGACGGCGGTCTCTGGTGGCGAAATAGTGGAGAGGTAGCGCAGGAGCATCAGGATGATTTCACTAAAGTTGGGTCGGGAATTGGGATCTTCCTGCCAACATGATGTTACAATCAATGCCAGATCCTTTGGAAGGTCTTCCGCGCTGGGCCTCACGTTCTGAAAGAAACAACAATCTAAAACCTCAAATAATGATTCACAAAGATATCCAAGAAAGAAATTTAGATCCATTAGATAGTGTATGAGCTAGAGAATGAGTGGCCCTGACAAATATGCTAACCATATGAATGAAAATCGACTACTACTTTTTATAATATTGTGGATGAAAACTCCAAGCATTTACCCTGTGCTAAAATGCAAAACAATTTGTCACAACAGTGAACTGGGTGTCATGACAAATTAACTGCCTAATATCTAAACCAAATTATAGGCGAGTTTCATATTAACTTACATGAATATAAGTGTAATGATGTCTGTCAAACCAATACTAATATGAAAATATGGTGTTCCACTCATTTGTTATGCGAAAAGACAATATTTGTAATATAGCATACACTAAGCTAAAATATGCAGCTGCAGCAGTTCCTTAGTTATGTACCTTATAGATAGAGCTTCAAAAATTTTCATAAACCATAAACTTGTATACTTCAAAATTAGAATGTCCTATAATAGCTTCTATTTGAAAGACATTTTCCATTACAATACATGCAGCGAATCTTGCTTCTTACATATAATACGAATAGATAATTACCTTAAAAGCAGCTGCATAAGCTGCCTGCAGATTTGACATGCCTTCAAAAGGTAACTTATTATGGATGAGCTCCCACAACACAATCGCAAAGCTGTATGCATCTACCTTGTTATTATAGTGCTTCTTTTCTCCATGCCTCAATGTGACTGTACTGTAAAGCTGTCACCATACACATGGTAAATGATAAGTAGTCTAATGTAAATCACCCACCAATAATAACAATATAAGTTCTGATCAATTCAGTATAACACCTCTGGGGCCATCCAACGATATGTTCCAGTTTCAGCAGTCATCATTTCAGTTAAGGACTCTTCTCTGGCTAATCCAAAATCTGCTAGTTTAATTGTTTTCTGATCTGCAGTCAAGATTAAGTTCTCTGGAAAAGAAAAAAAAAGAGGGGGGGGGGGCACAGTAATTAGAATTATGATATTTAAACGAGGTTTCTTACAATAATTCATAATAAACAATGAGATTGAATTTAAAACCATCTTGAGTGTCCTTAAATATGCATTTACTTTTCATTCTTTTACACCCTTAGGCCACTAACAATATGAAGGGACGGCTCCTATGCAACTTATTTGTATTATTTGTAAGCTGGATTATCCTAATAAAGTAGAAATCATAAATAACTTAACATTTAATGTTTGACCCTTCATACTAATTTTGAAAAACACAGAGCGAACATAAATGTTTATGAATCTTGAATCAGTTTCCTAATATGATTTTAGGCATGCATTAGAGACTATACAACCATAAACAATTGTATCAAAACTCTGTCTGAATGACGGTTACTTTAAAAATAGAAAATTTGTTCACAATTTAAGCATGCAAAGGACAATATAGAAACTTCCTTTGTGTGTAACAAATTCAAGGTGTCAGACAATATACTTGTTAATGCTGCCAACAGAACCAAGTTACGAGGTAGAACACAGACAAAAGGTTTCATGTTCACTTAACTTCAGAAACTCCAAAACTGCGCCAAAAATGCTAACAGTCCAACAAACACCAAAGTCACATATAAATATAATGACGTAAATCTTACCAGGTTTCAAGTCACGGTGTATGATCCCATGGGAATGTAAGCATTCCATGGCACGAGCGATATCGAGAGCAAAGCCAACGGCCACACGTGTATCTAAGCATCTCGGTCGCATGTTCAATAGATATTTACGCAATGTACCGCCTGATAGAAGCTCAGTAACTATGACCATGATAGGCGCCTTGCAAGCACCAATAAACTGGCAGCAACAACAACAACAGCCTGGTTAGGTTTGACTTTCATTTGCAGGCTAAATTTAACATCCATAAACCAATACAAGCCAACATTAAATCCAGATAAAATGGTGCCACTGTCCACATACTTCAGAAAATTAAAAGTTATTGTCTATATGAAAAACAAACAACCTTCACTAAATTCTTGTGCTGAACTCTTGATAACATTTCCACTTCTCTTGCATACCGGGACTCTCTCTTGGCAATCTCTTCCGGGGTTTCTCCTCTATTAACAATCTTAATTGCCACAGTTTGATTCCTGTACCTGGAAGAAGATACAATCAAATAGATAAGTGATGAATGAGAAACCTGCTCTACAATAAAACACAAGACATGAACAACCCACACTAGGACAAATTTCTCCAAACCAGAAACTGGAAAGCCACCAACAAAATGACATTTTTGTTCATCCTAATCTCAACCCAGTTCATGAGAACTCTAAACAAGAACCCATATCAGTAACAGAGTTGAGGAGGAGAACACAATTACAGAACTCAACCAATTGAAGCTTAAAGATGAAAAAGTAAACACAATTCAGAGAACCCAAGTTGAGAGTTGACTTACTTCCCTTCATAGACCTTGGCATGAGCTCCCTCCCCAATCCTAGGACCAACAAAAAGCTGCTTCGGATCGATCACCCACTTGGCATCCAAATTGAACTCCTTAGCTGAGTAAAATCCATTTCCAGATCCCATTGCTTCCCCTCAAAAAACAACCAGACTAGCCACTAACAAGTACAATTGGGTCCAAACAAGTCAATCCCCGAAAATGGAAAAACAATAATACTATGAAAGTACAAAACCACACCAAGACATGCCCGATTCTGTACTTATCATGATGATGATAGACCCATCCCTAAAACCACGGTCGAAAATCCAAACAATAGAATCGAACCAGAACACATGCCTGAGTTTGGGAGGTAGAGAATCAAAACCCACATGTGGCCGCACACACAAACACCAACAACACTGCTAGAAACAGCAGTAGCAGAAGCAACAGCGCATTAAAAACGATGGAAATTAAATAAGAAATCGAAGACCCATGAAGCTGTGTCGAGTGAAAACTGAGGAAGTAGCTGAGAAATGAAGAAGGAATTGAAAAAAGCTTGAAGCTTTAGGAGGTGGGTGGTTGGAGAAGATTAGAGATCGTCGATTTATGATCTTCTCCGCGTATGGGAATGCTCTGTCGTCTCGTCTGTTGGTGATCTGCTGCAGATAATGCCTTTGAACAAATTCGGTCGCTATCAGGGAACACTGTGTTTATGTCTTCAAATTATTAATAACTATTATTATAATTAAATTGATATTCTATGACTTTATTAAATAAATAAATAAAATTTAATACAATAAAAATGATACGAAAAAGAGATCTTTCATTTATATATGTATTATCAATGTGTTCCTATTTTTATTTTTCTTGATTGAAACTTTTCTTTTTTTAAATGTATTTTTCTTGATTGAAACTTGACTGAGTAATCTAATTAAAATGCACATGCACATGTTGCCTCAACTTGGGACAACATTGATGGAGCTGCTTTTCAAATTTATATTTACTGTTCATAAATTTAAGATAGTTAATGTGCAAAGTGGTGATCATAGATTTACTAAATGGTTGGTATTAGACCGATCTGATATATCAGACTTACATAATTTATATATTTTAACGATATTTAAAAAAATATATTTTAATTTGTTAGGCGAATTCAAACAAAACTAATTAGGTTGAATTCAAAACTAGTTGAATTCGTGTGAAGTAACATGTCATAACTTAAATTATAATTTATTCTTAAATTAAATATAATGTTTTTATTTATACAAATTATGTAATTTTTATCATAATTATAGGTGACAAAAATAAAATGAGTGGGAGGTGGTTAGTTGGGATTTAGGTGAAGAAGGTATAAGAAGTACATACTGAAAGAGAGAGTTAACTCAGTGTTTTTGATTTGATTTGATTTAAGTTGACTTCATGTCTTCTTTAGCTAAAAATAGTTATGGTTGGTTTGATTTTCTTAGTTTCGAGGCTGTTAAGTTATTTACTTTTTATCTAAATCATATGTTAGTTGACTTTAGTTTAGTGATGACATTGTGGTTTAATGTCTTACATTTTCGCTATAATTTGTATTGATTTTCTTTTTCTTTAATATAAACCTTTTAGTTCCTTAAAAAAATATTTTTTCAAATCAATAAAATGTATTTTTTTTATTCGTGATGGTGTATTATTAGACCAAATAAATATAAACAAAAAAAACTTGGAATTATTATTAAAGTCAAATGTTACAAGTCTATATCTCATGTAAACACAATGGGTAGGTTTGATTGGCCCTAACCACTAATCACTTTAGTGTTGACTGACTTCTATATGTAATTGCATTTATTAGTTTTGACACAATGAAGCCTACAAGTTTAACCCAACCATATTAATAAGCCAACTATAATCTTAAAATTATATAATATGGTACTTTTAGTCAACTCTATTACATAAGAGTTATTTTTCAGAGTTGTATTTGTTTAAATGTCATTTCGTACTTGTATACAAGTTGAAATAAGTTTGAAATTATTTTAATTGTTTATAGTGTAATTGTTTTTTTTTTTAAATAGTATAATTGTTATCAGGAGATTCACGACTTCAAGAGTTTGATTCCATTTTGCACCTTTTATAAATAATTAGTTGCATGATTTGTAGTTTTGTGCGAGTGTATATTCTGTATACATGTATTATAATTATACCATGTATTGATTTTTTTTTTTTTTTGCAACTTGTAATTTCTTCATTTTTGTTTATTCACGTTTCGTGTGCAATTTTATGTTAGTTTACCGTATTTATTATATTTGATGCGTCTTGTTAATTATTTATACGTTGTTTGTACAATTTTATAACTATTTTGTAACACGGTAGACAAAAAGAGCTTAATTAGTAAATCTTAAACTAAACACACAAAATATTTAAAGATATAATAGTAAGTATTCACGTATATCATCTAGACAGCCTGAGTTCGATCCACGACAACGGCACCATATTTTACAGTTGTCAAAATAATGTTTGAATTAAGTATTGGGCTATCAAGTAATAAAAAGTTATGGTGATTTTAAGTTTGATTCAAAGACTTGTTGTGATTGAGTTATCAAAACAGTAAATTAAAAAAAAATACACAAACAAGTACTTTGTAAAGAATGATTGAATGTGAACTTCTAATTAGTAATTCATAATTGGGATTTGAGAGCTCTCTCAATTCGCTCAAATATTATGAATTAAGCTAAATAATGTAACACCCATGATCAAAATTCGAGTTAAACAATACTACCAAGTCAGAAATATATAATTCATCTCTCGATTCTTCTTTTATGCTCCGAAAATACAAGCTCGGGTGAATTCAAACCCGAACAAACGGAGAGTTGAACTATAGAACAAGTTTTACACTAAATTCATGCATACAATCAACAAATTATCAAACTAACGTTCTAAACCATCCCTAATCCCCATGAATGAGTTCAACTACACATATACCCTAAAGCTTGATATCTCAAGTGGGTCATCTTTGGTCCCTTATTCGAATGTCTAGCTAGGCCTAGCATAGTTTCTCTACAGGAAGCAAAATTTGTGTTCTTGGGTTTATTATAAGGTTTGGGCAGCTATCTTTTCATGGTGGGGCGGAAAGTTTGGGACGTCACTTGCTCGGTCTCTTTGTAGTTTTAGGCGGTCTCGTTTTTCAACACAAATACCCGTTTGTGATTGGCATGATTATTCACATTCAAAGCTTCATTCTATCGTCAGTTTCCTGTATCGATAATAGTTTTACTATTTCTTTCATTTTTGTTTTTTGGGTGACCGATCTTATCTTGTGTCAAAGTTAGGTTTGGCGCATTTTATATTGTACTTTTATTTAGCCTTTTAGGTCCGTATAATAAAATATACCGTTTGCTTATAGAAGAATTTATTCAAAGCATAAAAAAACATAAAAGGAATAACTGTAAACTTGCATTGAATACTTCACAAATTTAAAGTTTAATCCATCGTATCATTTGTTGTTGCTCCAAATGGAGTTACAAATGCAACCAAATGTCCTCTCACAGTTCAAAACGAAATTACAAAATAATAAACTTAAATACAGCTGCAGAATATAATTATAGAAAAATACAAAAATGAACTACCAGACATAACAAGACCAAGTATGTTCTCATAAATAATATATAGAAATTTCAAGGAATGATGTCGGTGAATGGAGATGGTACGTTAATTAGAAAGAGTCAACAAATAGAGGCTGTGTTTGCATTTCCAAATTATAATTTGCTAATTATTGTCTTACCAATTCTAAAGAAAAAAGAGGTTCTTTGTTTTTCTCTTGACGGTGACTCTCAATCTCATCTCTTGGGCCTAGATGCTAGTCGGTGGCTTTGACTCAATTTTCCACATTTCTAGAGTAATATGATATGTACATAGTTTTCAGAATCTTAGGTTTTTGAGAGATTGATTGACACGTCAGTATGTCACGTCAGATATAGGGTTCACATGGGTGGCCGGTCTTCTTGGTTGGGCACTGCACCGGTTCGAGAGGTGAAAGGTAGGGCGATCTTGGATGCCTTGGAAGTGGCCGGTATAGAGAAAAGGTGGAAGGAGGTGAAAATTGAGTCGGTCTCGTTGGATGTTGTGCGAGCCATTCAAGCTGAAGGCTAGGCGTACGCTAGTGGTTTTGGTTTGATAATTGACGATATCTTATTTGTAGTTTTTGAGTTTAATTTCATTTATGTTGACTATGTTAAACGCTATGCGAATCAGGTGGTTTATTTGTTCGCTAACTATGTCCTCATATTCTATGTCATGCATTGTTGATGGGGTGGGTTCGTTTGGCCACCCTGAGATTAATCATGTTATTGCTATTGATTCGTTAGAGTCTATTTTTTTTTTTCAAAATAAACATTACTTTTTATTCTTAACCAACATATTTATATAACTTTCTCATAATGCTTTCTATGCATAATTTTTTTTTGGTCACTGATGAAAGATGGAAATTTTTTAGCATAACTCCGAAAGTAGTGTGTTAGCAATGTTGTGTTTTATATCTTTATCTAAATGTGAATTTGTCTTTTAACATATTTTTTTAATATTTATGAAAAACTGTAAAATGACGTTTAATTTGAAATAAAAATAGTGAAAAACTTATTAAATATGGCTCAAAAAAGGCACAACCTTAATTAGACTTGGCGTTAAGTTTCAGTTCGAAGGAGGCGTAATCATTTGACCTTGAAATAAAAATAACACTACGTTTGTTTCAAATTAAATGTCGTTTTAGAGTTTTTTATAAATATTAATGAAAGATATTAAACGACATTTTACCCTCAAGTGAAAACAAAAAACTCATTATAACGATGAAAAATATTGCTAGTTCACTATATTTCATATAAAAGTAATTATAACAATGAACATTAGTTCACTATCTTTCATATAAAACTCATTATAACAAAGAACATTATAAGAAAAACTATACTTATGTACGTGATAAAAATAGAAAATGACATTTATTTTAAAAAGAAATAACTGCATTTAATTTGAAATATTTAAAAGAAAAATATAAAATAGTATTGTATCTTAACCATTTTGGCGCGCCAATGGAACCTCGAAACTGCAAGATTCACAAAACCTCCTGAGTTGTTCCTGGCCTGCTTGCTTTCATTAACAGACAACAATGGGAACAGTGAGCTTCCATCTTCGACTTGCTGCTCTGCAAAACTCATCGCTCCGTTCGCAACGGCTACATTTCCTTATTCAAAACCACAACGCTTTTCTTGCCCAAACCCCCAATCCCTCTCCAATTTCTCAACAACACGTTCCCACCCAAAAACCCTATTCCCTCCCCCAATTTTCAGCTTCATCGGACAAGAATCACTTCCGGTGCTCCACCAACAACATTGCCGCTGTTGCGGACTTGGATTTGGGTCTCGATCAAGGTTGCTACTTTTGAGCCCTAACGGTTGTTTTCGATTTATGCTTCCAAGCTCCTCATTAATTTTACCCCCTAATCTTTGATGTGTCTGGTTGCCTAGAAATTGCAGGAAACAGATTGATCCGAGATGCTACATGGGTGGGTGTGGCGACCATTATCAGCAAGATCCTAGTAAGTATCTGTTAGGAAGTATCAGTAGTACTGACCCAATTTTTCCTTTTTTTCCCCGTATTAATCTTCTGTTTGGTTAATGAGAAAAAGTTGAGTTTTTAGAGACTTCATTTCCAACGTACCAGACTTTCTACAAGAAATATTCGAGACTAATGTTTTATTTCTCTAGTTTCTTATCTTTCATCAGCAGTCAAGTGTGGTTATAAGTGCTTATTTTTGTCATATTTGAAAATTTTCCTCCAGTTTTCGTGCCATTGACTGCAGCTTGGTAATGTTGTAGGGGTTACTGAGGGAAATTGCTCTGGCCGCAGCTTTTGGCATTGGTCCAGTGGCCACTGCATTCAAGTATGTTATTCTTCCCACATGTATCACAAGCCCATTACCAGTAAAACAACTAAACAAGACTATTTTCATTGGCTTATTGTTTATTAATACTCCTTTTCTGTGGACATTTCTTCTGCTAAAATAGGTAGAATTTTGCATGGCTATTTCCCTTGTATGATGTAATTATTCTCTTCTTATTCATGTCTGTTTGCATTCCAGGTATGCTTGGCTACTTCCTGGTTTTGCTTCTTCCCTCATTGGTGGTTAGTTCTTTTGTTGATTTCAGACATAATTATTTTCGATCTTACACGAGACTGCATTTAGATGCTCGTTTTGAAGGGAAGACACTTGTAAAATCACATGTTTTGTTGCATTGTATTAATTAACTACTTAATCAGGACCAAGACAAGTATTTGAAGTTAAAAATGCCATATGCTCTCACAATTTAGCTCATTTGAGATTTGTTAGTGGATCTGTGTGTACTGTTTGTGTGCGCACAGACACGCACTACGTGCCTTTCACTTAAATGTATCAAATAATAAGGAAAAAAGTTGCTTGATCCCCTTTCCTGATGTGCTTCACGGTTGGTTGTAACTATTTTGGCGTTGTGCAGGTGTAAATGGTCCCATTCATGTTACTATGGCCACCACTCTAAGGTTCTTTATCCTATCTGTTTCTCACTTCTTTCGTATCACAGTTTTGATCTAGGATACATAGGGACTTGATATAGCAAATGAAATTTTATTGTACCATTGTCATATGTTTTCACTGAGGACACCATTTCATTAATTTATTTTAAAACAAGTGATATAAGTGTTCCAGATGCTCTTACTGCAATAATTGATGGAACAGAATATTATTCTTTAAAATCAATTACTTATTTCCATTAGAAAGAAGAAAAGGAGAACATGGAATAGGAGTTTTTTTCCTTGAAGTCCTACGGAGGACATAAGTCACTGAAGGATTTTTGTGCTGCAATTTGTGTTGGTCTTTATTTTAGGCATTTTAACTCTACGTTTGCAATTTGATTGATTTTTAATGTGTGTATATTATATGCTACATCCTGCCATAATAGTGCCCATCAGTTTTCCTCATGTAGTTGAAGTAGAAGTTCTTTTCAAATGGAATGGTAGGTTTGTCTGCCTGTTCAATTTTAGGAACATAATTTCAAATATATGCTCCATGTTGCTGATACTCTTAATATTCATGCATGTTCAGTAAGCTCTCAAAGGAGCGCCAAAGAAATCTGTTTCAACATACAACTGCCATTATGTTCCTGGTTAGTTATGATTTTTATCAGTGCATCACCTGAACCACGAAGCGTATGGTATTGTTGCATTTGCTGATAATATTGTTCTTATGCAGGTAGGAGGTGTTGTGGGCACTGTTGTGTTTGTATTTGCAGAGTCCATTATTCATATTTATGCTCCTGGGTAAGAGTTTCTGATGACTGAATGCTGCTTCTCTTGAGGAAAAGTGAAGATGAGATGTCAGACGAAGTAGATAGTATATTGAGATTATTCTATCAATAACTACTTACAGCTAAATTCAATGTTGGAGCTGATATTGTTGGGTTATATAAAGTTTTCTGCTCATCAGAATTCTTGAAATATCATTTTTTTTCTTCTTTTCAAAATATCAAGCTTTTACCTGAACGGTTTACTATATTTTTGTTTACCTTTTCTCCCCATTTCAATTCTCAGTCTATGGATCTTATCAGAAGGTCAAATTACAAGGGAAGTAGCTATCTCTCAGGTATGAATTTAAATATTTGTTTACTTAATATACCATCTAAGTGTACCGTATTTCATCTTTTATCAGACAGGTCGCTTTTACATGCCACATGGCGAGATTATTCTTGAGAAAAGAAAAGTTGAATTCTCTTAAAATAGCATTACTCATTTCCTCTATGCAATACTTTGCCGCTTCGTCTGGAATGCCATAGTTACTGCACCCAATTTATATTAGCTTTCTCCTTTCTTTCCTATATCAACTTATTTGCCAAATAATAACGGTTAATACCCTTAAACAACTTCTTTATATATGTGCTCTGTTTTCCCAACAGTTGAAAATAATGATACCTTGCATAGTTTTGGCTGGCCCTGTTGGACTTGGCTTTGGATATATGAGGCAAGTTGCTATAAGGATTTTTTTTAAGATACTGATTGCCCTTTCCAGGAAAATTCATTATTGATTTTTTTGTTTGTGATTTCAGTGCAGCAGGAAATAACATTTTCTCTTCCGTGAGCCCTGCTCTGTCTAGTATGCTTATAATTGCCTCAGTAAGTCACTCTCTTGTGTTGACTGCCATTATTGTTCAACAAATTACCTGTTAAATTCTATTTTCTTGGTCTGAAATTACTTTAATAACAACATTACTAGGAAGAAACTCCTTTTGTTCTCAATATTAAATTTTCCATTGCAGTGTGTTTGTTTTTCTGTGGGACAAGCAAGAGCTTTCCAATCTGGACTTTTGATATCTTCTGGAGCTTCACTTGGTGCATTTCTGCAGTGGATAATTCAGGTTCTTATATGTTTTAATTATCTTATCCTTATATATTACTGATTAGCTATGTCAACTGTTTGTGTGGCAATTTGAACTGCAAAGAATCCGAGTTTCCTTTCCCTTGTTTGGATATGTAGCAAGAATGGAAGGAGGTAGATATTCTTATATTTAATACAAAATGGACTCATTAATATATTGTTGCAAAGCTCGATTTTTTCCTTAGCGTCCTCCTCTTTTTTAGAGAAATTTGAATGTGGGTCCACGGAATTTTAACTATGTTTCCCTCATTTTCTCTTCCCTCACTTCTTGATTTTGCTAACCAAACAGTGGAAAGAATTACCTCTCAAGAATTTTCTTGTCATTTCCCTTTCTTTTTATTAGTTTCCTTCATTCCAAAAAAGATGTAAACTTAGGATTTTTATTGATATTTCATGTGCCTCTTTTTGGTGATTATCAGGTTATTGTGTGTGGGAAAACATGTTATATTTCCCTTTCGGAGTTGTGGGTGAATATCATAAGGAATAAAGATGTTCATGAGGTTATTATTCTGTACTCTCTAGTTTATGGTCATTCAAATTATTTCCCTTTGTAAAGTTAACTTTCCCTTGGTAATGGATGCTGAGAGATGCTAATTGACATCTATTTTGTCTGTTAAGTTTTTCTCCCTCATGCTTCCAGCCACAATCAGTTCAGGCATGGCTCAGATTGCTTCTCTCACTGATCTTTATTTTGCATCTCTAATTCCGAATGCTGGCGCAGCTCTTTCTTGTAAGTAGCTGAATACCTTTATTTGGTGAAACTGCCATTATGAACCGTATAGAAATTAACATTTTGGCTTCTAAGTTTGGTTCTACCACTTTATCAATTTTTCTAAGGCATAGTTTCAGAGTTTTTATACTACATATTAGCATGTTTTACACCTAACTATATCGGTCTGAAGAAAACAGTAGGTTGCTTGATATCTCTTCTAAGTGTAGTGCTTGGTGTGTTGATCTATTTTGGAAAGGGAGTGTATGAGTTGTTTATTGATTTTTTTAATGATAAAATTTCCAACTTTGCTTCTAATGACATGCTACAAGTTCACTTAAAGTTTATGACTTTAAATACGGAGTTTGGCAATTGACTATATTCTACGATCAGATGCATACCTTTTGGCTATGGCACCAGTGGGCATACTCTCAAGCATGATTATGATGCCACTTTTACCTACTATCACAAGACTAGCAAAGGTATTGAACTCATACCTTATTACCTTACCCTTGCTATTCATTCTATATTTTATTTTGGGAACTTTTTTTTTTTTAATGACTAAATGACTCACAATTCTTATATATTGGTGAATTTTTGCAATAAAAAATGTAGACTTTATCATGGCCAAGTCTGAAAGGGAATCTAAAACGAGCTATTTTACTGTGCATGGTGAGTTTCTATTCCTGATTAGTGGGATACAGAGTATCTTAAACTGAGCACAATCCATGAAAATATTCTATTTGAAAGATGCTATTTTTGAATTGTCAATTTATAGCCTTGTACATTACATTACCATTCCAATCAGATACTTACCAAGAGTTGGTGGAAATACTATCCTAGTTAGCAAAGAAAGAACTGATAGTATTGAAGTTCGGGGTTTTCTTATCTACCTCCACTCTTGAAATGTAATTTTTTGCTGGGAAATATACCTTAATATTGTCTGACCTACCAAAATTGGAAGGTATTAACTAATTTACTTTTCTATTATGCATTGCTTTTGTTCATTTCAGTGTTTGAAAGATAAGTTATTCTGTAAATGGTGTTCATAATTCTGCACAGGAAGATGTCTGGATGTAAATTGTAATTGATAATGTAATTTAACAAGTTGGAGATGCAATTTGAAGCATTAGGTGTTGGAGTTGGTCTATTACTTTTGTAGTTTTGTATTGAAATGTATTATTGTTCCCAACAAAATAGCAGTTCCTAGTGACCAGAATCATTTCTTATGGTGTTCTTGAATTCAGTGTTTTTTATTTTTTATTTTTATTTTATATATATATATATATATACGAAAGTTTGAATGTGTCTTCACAGTGTACATAACAAAATATTATGCAAGCTCCAAAGTTTATATTGGGTTCCACTAATCTTGGACTCTGAAAAAAGATATTTGCTTGCCTAAAAGGAGGGCAGCGCCATGGTTAGATTTCTGATAGATTGCCCTTTGCTCATGTATGTCAGGTACTTGTCCTGCCAATTTTTTCAACAATGTGTGCATTGGCCCAGCCAATTGTACGTTTTCTATTTCAACGATCCATGTTTGATTCTTCAGCGAGTGCTCTAGTATCATCTTTGTTTGTTTGTTGTGAGTATCATAACTGTTGTTTGAGATAATTGACAGTACATTCTCTCAAGACTTATCTTAGTCGAATTTGAAGAGCGTGGTTTCCAAACTTCTGTTTGAAGAAAGGCCATAGCTGACTACTGCCCTCATTGAATTGTTGTAATATTTATTTCTTCCCATCTACAGATTCCCTAGGTTCACCATTTTGCATTGCCAGAGAATTGCTTATTGTGGTGTTTTATGCTCTTGGAGATGGACAAAAGCCATTTCTTGTCAGTATGATCGCTATTGCTTTAAATGCCATCCTCGACTGGCTTTTTGTCACAAAGTTTTACCTCGGAGCTCAGGGACTGGTATTTTGTTGCTGATGTTCTTTCTTTCAGTAGTTGGTAATAGAACTTCAATGCTGTGAACTATTTTAATGGTATTCAATGGTCTATAGGCACTTTCAACGTCATTTGCAACTTTGATGTCAACAGTAATGCTTTTCTATCTCCTCTTGAGAAAGCTAGCAGTAGCAGGTATTGAATCCACATGACAGAAAGGATGTTGGTTTTTGTGCCATTATATTATTTTCAGCGAGATGTAATTTTTTGCTGGCTTTCACAGGAGCAGTTGATTATGCAGCAATGTTTGGAACTTGCATGCTTCTCCTTTTAAGCTGCATTGTCTCTGGATTTACTGCCTTCCTCACCCATCAGTTGCTGCATAATGTCTTGTCTTCGGCCGTATTCTTTGGGTAATGAAAAATCTCTTTCTTAATATACCTCTCAACATAATAATGAATGTATGCTGAAATTTTTTCATCTATTATGTAGGTTCCTTAGGATAGAAGAGCTCCTTGCCATCTCTTTGGGTGGGATTGCAGGGATGATGAGCTTCTTCGCTCCGCTATTGTTTCTTCATTTCTCTGGGTTCAAACTTGCGAGTGATCTTTTTAGGACACTGACAAACAGATGATAAGTTCCCTTCCCGTCAAAAAGAAGAATACAAACTCTCTTTTTTTATCCCGGAGGTGATATGTGGAGAGGTCCTCTCAGTTGAAGACTTGGAGAGGGTTGGAGGGAGGCATAGAGAGTGTATGGAGCACAAGAAAGTACCCAAAAATATTTTGGAATTTGACCAAGATCGTCCCATAAAGTGCCAAAATCGAGAATAATCAAAATTGAATGGAGGGAGCTGCAAAGCTGTGGATCACATTTGGCCAATTTCCTCCCCCTTTTTGACCTAATTCCTTTCGTGCATTAGTTAAATTTCTTCTTTTGCAGCTTCGGTTTTGATACTTTTGGAACCGTTCTTAGTATGGTTTCTTCAATCATGACCTGAGCTCAAGTCTCGTATTGTCGATGAAGACGAAAGCTGGCACACTTGTCAACTCATTAGTAGTTGATTAACTTAAGAATGTTAATGCTTTGTCGCCATTATTAATTAATTATATGTCTGAACATTGTTCAAGAAATGATTTCATTGTTGTATGAATATATTGGTTGTAGAAATAGAAATGTATAGTGATTGATCACTAGATTCAGTACTGAAATCACTCCTACCACAAATCAGTACTGAGCATACAATTGAGTCATTACTATACCAATAGCTTGTGCACACAAACAACGTTGCTCTTTCAATGCAAATTAACCTCTTCTATCCTTCCACGCATCATCGACTAATCCTTATAGTATAAATACCGCGCCTACAATTTACCCGAACACCTCACACACTCACAGTCTCAGTCTCTCACTAACATTCCGTGTTAAGAACTTACATTTGTGGAATGGAAACCATTGTTGAGGATGTTGCTAAGGCAGCAGCTAGAAGAAGAGACAGAGAAGGGAACAAGTTTTGCAGAAGAGACCAAGAAAATATATAGTGAAGAAGATGCTGTTGAGATAGAACCCAAAACTGGGGTCTCCTTTTCCCTTATATTGGGTGATGGCATGAACCTCAAATGTGTTGGTTTGAGGAAAAAGTCTGTGCTTGGCTTCAAAATCAAGATTTATGGCTTTGGTAAATCACTATATATATATATATATATATGAGTAAAATGTATATCAGTTAACTGATATATCAGTTGCAATT